>CM054147.1:1351780-1396780 GCA_028751875.1 Rapana venosa | reverse complement strand
CAACCACACATGTTGCCCACAAAGCTGCATGCCACACCCTGTCAAATGCCTTCTTAAAATCGATAAATACGTGGTAAAGGTCTTGTTGATGTTGAAGGTACCGCTCACATAGTATTCTGAGGTTGAATATCTGTTCGGTTGTGCTGCGCCCTGCTCTGAAACCTGCTTGTTCCTCAGCAATGATGAGGACAATCACTATACAGTGAAAAAATGCCAATTGTTTCCTTGAACCCTCTTTTGCTTATTTTTGTTTGCTCGGCATTTGGTTAGTTGTTCTGTTTGGTTGGTTGGGAGTGGGTTGTTGTTGTTGGGGTTTTGCGGTTGTTGGGTTTTTGTTGGGAGTGGTTTCTTTCTTTGTCCATGAAGTGTATTTTTCTCTTCAACTTTATTTCGTTTTATTTCACGATGCTACTGTGGGATTTTCGTTCTCCGAAAAGGGAGATGTGCATGAGTTGAAGAGCGTGTGTATGTGATATTCAACAGTGAAGCATTACATGTCAACTCAGGAATAGCTTACTTAAGCTGTGTAGGCTTGGCAATAGCATTCATAAACCAGCTTTCCCCATTCAAAACTAAGAAATAATAACTTTAAAAAGTCATAGAAATCCTTTTCATAGAAAAAAATCAAGGAAAAAATCAATAAGTGTTGTTAACTTCACTAAGTAGCTAGCCGGAATACTTATTTGCCAGTCGTCCCTTTTACCTCCTTTCCTGTGTGGGAAAGAGTTGGCCTCTGAAGAACATGTCGAGTCGTAAAGTGCCAATTCTGAGCAGTTAAGAGCCAACATCTTTATCAAGTGTGTGTGTGTTCAAATTCATTTAACGTCTTTTCACAGTTGTGATATTAGACGGGGTGGGGGTGGGGGGGGGGGGGGCAGCCGGGGGGGGGGGGGGGGGGTAGAGAGGGTGTATGAGTGTCAAGGGAGGATGGTGTAGTTGGTACTGTACAGGGGAAGGAATTTCAGGGGATCAATGCATGCAAAATGATTAAAAAAAATAAAAAATAAAAAATATAGAAAAAGCAACAACCAAAGTTATAGGGAAAAACAACAACACCGTTACATTACTAACCTATTGAACTACAATAAACAACAGGAAAATGCAGTTCTAACCATTTCTAACAAAATCAGTAATTCCAATGAAAAATGTAGATAAAATTTCAACTACTGAATTTCACGTGAAAAAAACCCAAACCTATCTTAATGTGTGTAACCCCTCCCCTGCCTTCAAAAGAAACCCAATAAGCAACTCACCCCCCCCCCCCCCCCCACCCCCCACCCATGGAAGAAAAAGCTCAACCCTTAAAACAAGAGCCAGAAACACCCAACAACAGCCAAAAACCCAATTACAAACACAATATCTCTATCCCCCTCCTATGAAACAAACAAGATAAACAATAGGAATGCAACAACTTTGAAACAGGAGGCATATAGCAAAGAAAAGAAGGATAATGATAATGTTGTTGGGTTTTTTTAATCTAGCAAGCTCGAAAAAATATTTTCTGGACTAGAGCGTCTTTAAAGTCCAAAGCAATCACAATAACAAACCAGCTGGACTATGCATAAGCGATCTAAAAAAGTCGTACATAAGTGACAGACTGCTAAATATTGCTGATGGAGAGGATGCCATCAAAACGGGAATGTGCCCTTTTAAACTGCGGCATGTTAATATATGATCTGCTGTTATATTATTACCGCATATGCAAAAAGCATTTCCAGCATATTTTGTCTTGAAGCAATTCAATTTCCATCTACAAGCTAAAAAAACAATTTGCTTTGAACAGTATACATCATGTTCTGGTATTTTGTCGAAAGACTCAAATTTACGTAATTCTTTGTGTGCGTCTAGACAACCAAGTCTCCTTTCCTCACACTGAAATAACTTTTGTTGTGATATTATTGCAATATGATAACACTCTTGTAATGAAAAGGGGAGTACTAATTGTGTCACCTCTGATAAACCCTTCGCTCCTTTTTTTGCAAGAATGTCAACTTTTTCATTGTAGTAAAAACGACTGTACGATGGAATCCAACAGAAAGTTATCTCTGAGCCGTTTAATGATAAAAGATTAATCAAATGGCATATTTCAATGACGACTTCAGATCTAATATTTGTTTGCAAAGAATTAATTGCATAAATTACTGATTTGGAGTCTACACAAAAAAGTATTTGAAAGATTGTTTTAGGAAAACTGGTGAGAAAATTTAGGGCAATCAATATTGCGATTAGTTCTGCTGAAAATATTGATATACCTTCTCCAAGATGAAAGTGGTTTTCAGTTTTTAGATCTGGTATGATATAAGCAGCACCAGCATTATTATCTAATACTGAGCCATCTGTGTATACTTTTAAGTGATTAGGATATTTGTCTTCCAAATGAATTTTGGCATGAGAAGATACTAAATTGATGTTGTCCTTTTTCGCTAGATCAATATAATTGATGTCAAACCTTGCTTGTTTGAGTTCCCAGAATGGAATAGGGGGTAATACATCCCGTTGTGCTACATTTTCTGTTGGCTCCAACACAGCGTTTGTAAAAATGTTTGATGTGTATGTTCTCAATGTAGTTTGTGATGATATAGATTTAGCTCGCTTTGGAAAATCGATGTCAGACTTGAGATTAACAACTGATTTCAAACCGTTTTGAACAGTCAGGCTTCGTAACACAAATTTACCTCAAGAAACTCTCCTATAATCTTCCAATGGTAAAACCCCTGAAGCACTGTATGTTTTTAAACATGAAGCATGGATAGGTAGACCTAGGGCAAGTTTATATGCCCTGCAGTCAATGCTTTGAAGTTTTTTCAAAAGGTATTTTGGGGCACAGAAAAAATATCTCCTGGGCAAAGGTTAATTTCGAACGAATGAGAGATGTTGAAAGATGCAACAAGGTAACAATATCTTGGCCCCATGGCTGTTTACTAACAATTTTCAAAATTGTGTGTGTGTGTGTGTGTGTGTGTGTGTGCATGTGTGCGTGTGTGTGCATGTATGTGTGTGTGTGTGTGTGTGCATGTGTGTGTGCATGTGTGTGTGTGTGTGTGTGTGTGTGTGTGTGTGTGTGTGTGCAGCTTTCACGGAGAAAGGAGTGGCGGGGGAGGCGGACCTGCCCCTCTTCCTGCCCCGCCCCTACAACCTGACCGTGCACAGGGGGGACACCGCCCTCCTGCCCTGCGCCATCGACAACGTGGGCACCAAGACCGTGAGTAGCCCCCCCCCACACCACACCACGCCACCCCCTCCCCACACCACGCCACCCCCTCCCCACACCACGCCACCACCACCCTCCCCACACCACGCCACCCCTCCCCACACCACGCCACCACCACCCTCCCCACACCACGCCACCACCACCCTCCCCACACCACACCACGCCACCCCTCCCCACACCACGCCACCACCACCCTCCCCACACCACGCCACCCCCTCCCCACACCACGCACCCCCTCCCCACACCACGCCACCCCTCCCCACACCACACCACCCCTCCACACACCACACCACCCCTCCCCACACCACACCACACCACCCCTCCCCACACCACGCCACCCCCTCCCCACACCAGACCACCCCCTCCCCACACCACGCCACCCCTCCCCACACCAGACCACCCCCTCCCCACACCACGCCACCCCTCCCCACACCAGACCACCCCCTCCCCACACCACGCCACCCCTCCCCACACCACACCACCCCCTCCCCACACCACGCCACCACCACCCTCCCCACACCACACCACACCACCCCTCCCCACACCACGCCACACCCCCTCCCACACACCACACCACCACCTCCCCACACCACGCCACCCCCTCCCCACACCACGCCACCCCTCCCCACACCACGCCACCCCCTCCCCACACCAGAACCACCCCCTCCCCACACCAGACCACCCCCCTCCCCACACCAGACCACCCCCTCCCCACACCACACCACCCCCTCCCCACACCACGCCACCCCCTCCCCACACCACACCAGACCACCCCCTCCCCACACCAGACCACCCCCTCCCCACACCAGACCACCCCCTCCCACACCACACCACCCCTCCCCACACCACACCACCCCCTCCCCACACCACGCCACCCCCTCCTCACACCACGCCACCCCTCCCCACACCACACCACGCCACCCCTCCCCACACCAGACCACCCCCTCCCCACACCACACCACGCCACCCCCACCCCTCTGCTTATCACTGTGGCTGCTTTGTCTGCTGGCTGTCAGCTTGGTGTGTCTGTTGGTTGGATGGGTGGATTGGTTGGTTGGTTTAATGGGTGGGTGGGTGGATTGGATGGTGGTTGGTTGGTTGATTGGTTGGTGGATTGGTTGGTTGGTTGGTTGGTGAGAGGTTGGTTGGTTGGTTGGTGGATTGGTTGGTGGATTGGTTGGTGGATTGGGTGGAGGGTGGATGGAAGGTTGGTTCGTTGGTTGGTTGATGGTTGTGTGGGTAGTTGGGTGGGTGGATTGGTTGGTGCTTGGTTGGTGCTTGGTTGGTGATTGGTTGGTGATTGGATGGTGATTGGTTGGTGATTGGGTAAAGGGTGGATGGAAGGTTGGTTGGTTGGTTGGTGGTTTGGTGTGCTGGTTGGATGCTTAAATGGCAGATTGGTTTGCTGACTGGTTGGCTGGCTAGTTGGTGGGTTGCCTGGCTAAGTGGTTCACTGGCTGCTTGGTTTCTCCTTTCCTTTCTCTTCCTTCCTTTCCTCTCTTATGTCTTCATGGTTTGGAAGTTTGTCTGTCACACACTGTCTGTCCATCCGTCTGTCTCTCTCTCTCTCTCTCTCTCTCTCTCTCTCTCTCTCTCTCTCTCTCTCTTGTCTCTCTCTCTCTCTCTCTCTTTGTCTCTCTCTCTCTCTCTCTCTCTCTCCTCTCTCTCTCTCTCTCTCTCTCTCTCTCTCTCTCTCTCTCTCTCTCTCTCTCTCTCCCTCTCTCTCTCTCTCTCTCTCTCTCTCCTCTCTCTCTCTCTCTCTCTCTCTCTCTCTCTCTCTCTCTCTCTCTCTCCCTCGGTGCGTGTGCATGTTTGTATGTGTGTACGTGCATGTGTGTGTGTTGAGCATGCATGCATTCAGAAAAGGAGCAGGGGAACAGGAAGCAATGGGCATGCCAGAGAATAGAGAAAGTGCAGGACAGAGTAGGGGAGAGGTATGCATTTATAAACACACACACACACATACACTCACGCACGCACACACATACACACACTCACACACACACGCACGCACGCACGCACACACACACGTTAATAACCCGTTCCGGTTTTCGGAAGTGTAGGCCATTGTGTGCCGGTGGGCACGGATGAGAACATTTTCAAACTGCATACACACGGGGACTGAAGTTTTTAAAAACCCACATGGGTGTTTATTCCATTATCCTCGAAATAAAAGAATAAAATAAGAGTAAAATAGAATAAAATGAAATAAACACACACACACACACACACACAGTATGTTACTTCAAGCTCGTCACAAGTGGCGACATGCAACTTACCCCGCTGCTGAGGCTCTCCCAGAGGCACGGCCAGTGAAGGGACTGTTGGCCAGCCCTCTGCTGACTAGCTGATGCCCTGCACAGGAGGGCAGGACAGGGAGGGGGGGGAGGGGGGATGTGGGGGGGGGGGGGGGGCATCGGCTTCGGTAACTCCCTGAAACACACAGAGACAACTGAACTGGTGACTGGGAAAAGACGATCCCAAATAATGGAGGCAGTGCTGAGAGGACCCCTCAGGGACTTCGTACAGTAGAACATCGACTGTCCCTGTGCGCCCTGTCTGTCTGTCTGTCTGTGTGTCTTTGTCTATGTCTGTCTGTCTGTCTGTCTCTGTCTGTCTGTCTGTGTCTCTCTGTCTGTGTGTCTTTCTCTGTATCTCTGTCTCTGTCTCGAAATGAATGAAAACACATTTCATTTCATTTCATTTCTGTCTCTGTCTCTCTCTCTCACTCTTTTTCTGTGTTTCTCTGTGTTTCCCTGTCTCTGTCTGTCTGTTTCTGTCTCTGTATGCCTGGTTGTCTGTCTCTCTATCTCTCTCTCTCTGTCTCTCTGTCTCTGTCTCTCTGTCTCTCTGTCTCTCTGTCTCTCTCTCTCTCTCTCTCTCTCTCTCTCTCTCTCTCTCTTTCTCTTTCTCTCCCTCTCTCTCTGGGAAATCAGCGCTAGATTGGATTTCCATCTGAAGATGAGGACAGGGTTTTTCTGGAAGAGCATCCAAAGACATGCTCTGCAGATAGCAATCTCTGGCTTTGTCAAGACACAGCACTCTGAAGTGCCTGATGTCAGCCTTCAAGCGCCACTCTTTTCTTTCTTTATCTTCTTGGCATTTCACAGGGCTTTGCTGATTGTCTTTCTTTGGCAGTAGAAAGTTTTGATTTAGCAAACCTATCGTTTTAAGGGTTCTGACGTGGATAAGCCCATATCAGCACTGACTTAGCTGATACAGTTACGATGCTCTTATCGGGGATTTGTCCACACCAGGTTGGACAATTCCTACATCCTAACTCCCATCTTCTTCGTATAGTTGCTGTTAAGATGCTCGGATGCATCCATCTACACTGCAGAAAAAAGAATACAATTGTTCATCTTATTTTTGCTTTGTTTTGAGTTAAAATCTTTCCTGAGGTCATGTTTGCTCCAATAAGTCTGGGTACACTTTGCTTTAGGGGAAATGTAGGATGAAGCTAGTGAAACCATTTTAGCGATATCGAATCATTATGATAATGATAATGATTATAATAATAACAATCATCGTAATCATCGTCATCGTTGTCTTCGTTGTCTTCATCATCTTCATTATCACATTAATTGATTATGACATCAGTTTAACGCTCAAAGCGTATTGCATCGGCATAGTTATAAAAAAGAACTACAGCATGAAGAATTAATTGTACACCTATTGTCAAGCAATTTACCTTGCATCACACAAACTTCATATACAACACAAAAGAGACAACAGCAAAATAACAGTCGAACACTATCAACATGTTCCATGCAATCCTGATTCACACGATCATGTAATAATAAACAACCATTTAGAAACTTCAAACAACACATGTGAGGGCACCTCTGATGACTGCTGTCCATCAGAAGACCTGCCAACAGACACAGGTGATCTCACGTGTTCAACAATGTGATGACTCTCCCTCCCTCCCTCTCTCTCTCCCCTCTCCTCTCTCTCTCTCTCTCTCTCTCTCTCTCTCTCTCTCTCTCTCTCCTCTCTCTCTCTCTCTCTCTCTCTCTCTCTCTCTCTCTATGCAGGGATGGATGGTTGTTAGTTGTAGGTAGGACAAGACAGGATCTTTGATGCCGCTGTCTGGCTTGACACTGACTTCAGCTAGCAACTCCTTCTGTTCACCCTGCCGCTCCGCCACAACTGCCTGTCTGCTCGTCCTGGCAGGCTGCAGTGGAAACCCCCACGTGATTATACTGGGGGTGGACTGAAAGTAAACGTGCTACCTGGGAGAAACGCCCGTGCATTTGCGTGTGTGTGTGTGATTCATTCAGATTCAGATTCAGAATATTTATGCCATTTAAGTCATGTAGATTTAAATTTACACATTAGTGTGTGTGTGGCGTGTGTGTGTGTGTGTGTGTGTGTGTGGTGTGTGTGTGTGTGTGTGGTGTGTGTGTGTGTGTGTGTGTGTGTGCTGATTAAAGATACACATCAAAACCAGAAAAGCTTGAAAATAGAATAAGATAAAGCAACATGTCTGAAATTCAAAGGAACATAATCAATGCATACAGAGCTAATTGTGCGGGGAAATAATAAAGTTATCCAAAAAAAAGAAAATAAACCAAATTAAATCATGTAGAGCAATTTATAGTAAAGAAGAAGAAACAGCAAAAGGGGTTGTCGATGTGAAGGACAGGGAGACGAGAGATAATTGATTAAATAAATATATCAGAAATGCTGACGACGGCTTGCAGCACGCACACACCACTGGCGTAGAGGGAATTGACGGAAAACAAAGCAGGCAACTCATGTGTGTGTGTGTGTGTGTGTTTGTTTGTGTGTGTGTGTACTATCCAAACATCACAACAACCCTAAAAAGTAACTTCCAGAAGATGGTAAAATCTATATGAGATAACAAGTAAGGAGCTCGAAAGGCAGATTGTTTGGCAAGGAACAAGAAAACGAAGGTTATTCGTTTCGGAAGAACACAGTATAGGTCAAGCACACAGCAAGACGCGTTTTCAATACTGATAAAAAGTCATGTTACCTTCTTTTTACAGTAAAGCAAGAAAAAAGGAGAAAGATAGGAAGGAAAGGAGTTAGAGGAGGCATCAGAGAGACAGATGTGTCATCACCTAGCAAGACTGCCTCACCCACTGACCAGCTGTGGACAGGGTCTGAGTGAGGAAGACAGCTGAGAGAACGGACAGCACAGTGAGAGGTTACAGGACATGTTACAGAGAGCTCTAGGAACGGACAGCACTGTGAGAGGTTACAGGACATGTTACAGAGAGCTGAGAGAACGGACAGCACAGTGAGAGGTTACAGGACATGTTACAGAGAGCTGAGAGAACGGACAGCACAGTGAGAGGTTACAGGACATGTTACAGAGAGCTGAGAGAACGGACAGCACAGTGAGAGGTTACAGGACATGTTACAGATAGACAGCTGAAGGTACGGACAGCACAGTGAGAGGTTACAGGACATGTTACAGAGAGCTGAGAGAACGGACAGCACAGTGAGAGGTTACAGGACATGCTACAGAGAGCTGAGAGAACGGACAGCACAGTGAGAGGTTACAGGACATGTTACAGAGAGCTGAGAGAACGGATAGCACTGTGAGAGGTTACAGGACATGTTACAGAGAGCTGAGAGAACGGACAGCACGGTGAGAGGTTACAGGACATGTTACAGATAGACAGCTGAAGGTACGGACAGCACTGTGAGATGTAACAGGGCATGTTACAGACAGACAGCTGAAGGAACGGACAGCACGGTGAGATGTAACAGGATATGTTACAGATAGAGAGATGAATGAACAGACAGCACATTGAGATGTAACAGGACATGTTACATATAGAGAGAAGAATGAACAGACAGCACTGTGAGATGTAACAGGGCATGTTATAGATAGAGAGATGAATGAACAGACAGCACTGTGAGATGTAACAGGATATATTACAGATAGAGAGATGAATGAACAGACAGCACTGTGAGATGTAACAGGATATATTACAGATAGAGAGATGAATGAACAGACAGCACTGTGAGATGTAACAGGATATATTACAGATAGAGAGATGAATGAACAGACAGCACTGTGAGATGTAACAGGATATATTACAGATAGAGAGATGAATGAACAGACAGCACTGTGAGATGTAACAGGATATATTACAGATAGAGAGATGAATGAACAGACAGCACTGTGAGATGTAACAGGATATATTACAGATAGAGAGATGAATGAACAGACAGCACTGTGAGATGTAACAGGATATATTACAGATAGAGAGATGAATGAACAGACAGCACATTGAGATGTAACAGGATATGTTACAGATAGAGAGATGAATGAACAGACAGCACATTGAGATGTAACAGGATATGTTACAGATAGAGAGATGAATGAACAGACAGCACTGTGAGATGTAACAGGATATTTTACAGATAGACAGCTGAAGGAACGGACAGCACATTGAGATGTAACAGGACATGTTACAGACTAGAGATGTGATGATTGACACAACAGCAGATATGACACGTTCCTTTCTCTACTGCACTCAAATATGACCAGCCTTCATTACATCTCTCGTTCAGTCTCAGAATTACCATGCACTCTCATCATCTAACTCATCTTCCTCTCTGTTGGTCACTGAATCACATCACTGGGTATAACGATTATTTTAGTTACATGAAACGCGAAAGTTAGTGTTTAGGAGTTATTTACTTACCATCACAAATCTGTTTTATATTTTTATTTGTGTTTCGTACGGTGTGAATCAGTATAGCTACGTCATGCCTCCACATCTCCATCCCCCCCATCCACACTCACTCTCTCTCTTCACTCACCCACACTTTCCTGTCATACCAATTAGGTGGCAGAATCGTTTAAACTGAAGAACTAATCTCTTACATTACCCCCTCTCCATCCCCCTCCTCATCCTCTCTCTCACTCCTCACTTCTCATTACATATGAACTCTCTACTCTCTCTCTACTCCCTCTCTCTCTCTCTCTCTCTCTCTCTCCTCTCTCTCTCTCGCTCCTGTTTTTTCTCTCTTTTAGCCGCGTCTCTCTCTCTCTCTCTCTCTCTCTCTCTCTCTTCTCTCTCTTCTTCGCTTCCTCTCTCTCTCTCTCTCCATCTCTCTCTCTCTCTCTCTCTCTCTCTCTCTCTCTCTCTCTCTCTCTCTCTCTCCTCTCTCTCTCCTCTCTCTCTCTCTCTCTCTCTCTCTCTCGCTCTGTTTTTTCTCTCTTTTTAGCCAGCGTTCTCTCTCTCTCTCTTTCTCACTGTCTCTCTCTCTCTCTGTCTCTATGTCTTCCTCTCTCTCTCTCTCTCTCTCTCAATCTCCCTGTCATCTTCTTCCGTTCTCACTCCGATGTTTTGCCAGAGATAGCGTGGGCAATAATCACTTCTGAAGTTTTTAACTCCCTTTGCACAATCAACTTACATCGGGCGTTGATTACTTTTCAGAAGAAGGGGGAAACAATTAGAAGGGTAGGCGGCCGTGTTTGCTGCCAAACAACCCTGGCTTATCTTGTGCAGAGCCGCTGGATGCTGCAGAGAAAAAGCTTCTGGAGCCTTCTGAAAGACTGGGAAAGGAGTATCGTGTGCCTCTGGTAATGAGTAAATGAAAGTTTTCTTCTTAATGCTATTAGCGTTGTCTTCATCATGAGAGCAAACAAGCATCAAAGAGACAGACAGTGAGACTGAGAGAGAGACAGAGAGAGACAGAGAAAGAGGGAAACAGAAACAGGGAGAGAGAGAGAGTGAGTGAGTGAGTGAGTGGATGTGTGTGTGTGTGTGTGTGTGTGTGTGTAGGTTGGTGATTGTGTGGGCAGGTTTGGGTGTGGGTGTGATGTTAGAATGAACAAATCAAACCAAAAGCGTACACAACATGAAGGCAAATAAGGGGGAAGTTTTGAACAATAATGAAACAAGACACGAATGCCAATTTTCAGAAAAGTAAATGAGTGTTATTTCTTATAATTATTAGAACTCACATCAAAGGAACTTGTCTGTCCAACAATCAAATACGTAGACATTCAAGTGCTTGCCTGCACGCAATGGCTATTTTATGAAGACAGACAATACAATAAACAATATAAAGTTTCAAAATATCCATTTACTTTCCAATACCACAGAAACAGAGAAAATTCATTCATTGTGATATACACAAAAATCACAGACGAGACAGTGGCGTTTTGGCTGCAAGTTGTTTGTTATTCAAAGCAGAAAATCAAATGTCATTCAGGATCGACGTGTAAAGTAATTCACGATTTGTACAGAAAGAATGAAAGAAAGCAGAAAATAAACAGAAATGAAGCAGCAATAAAAGGAAAGGTTGTGTCCCCACTGCCAAAACAATACAAAAAAGGAGTGGGCAAGACTTGATAGATATAGGCAAATTAGCTGGCTGCCATTAAAGTTTAGAGGAATATGCCTCTGATCATTGGTACACACTACACAGGGTGTAACTGCACACATACTGTATGTAACATACATGGTAGGAAAGTGAACTAATATAAGGGATATTTACAACAAATACCTCAAAGCATTCCAAACTACACATGGTAACACGTGATCAAGGGCCGTGGAACCATAAACTCTCCCTGTTTGAACGTGCCTCTTTGTGATTCACGATTTGTACAGATAGCCTCACCCCTGTCCTACTACCTTGCTAATAAACTAAAGATAGCCTCACCCCTGTCCTACTATGTTGCTACTAAACTAAAGCTAATAATAATAATAATAATAATAATAATAATACATAGAATTTATACAGCGCTATATCTTGCAAAAAAACAAATCAAAGCGCTCTCATTCATCCTAGTCTTTCACATGCAACCAATTACAATTAATAGATTTTTACAAATTCAAATGTAAACACACACACGGGCACAATCAACAGTTTTTTACAAATACAAATGTAAACACACACACACGTGCGCCCCCCCCCCCCCCCCCATACACACACACAAAAGTTGTACACTCGGGCAGGCTAATGGGGGGGGGGGAGTTGGTTATTGAGGGCAGGGACAGAAATGAGATGAAACAAGAGGGGAGAATCTTAGGTTTGAAATAAATGCATCTTTAGGCTGGATTTAAAACCATCATAACAAGGCTTTTGACGAAGGGAGAGAGGGAGGTCGTTCCAGATCACTGGACCAGAAACAGAGAAAGAGCGACGGCCAACAGTGGACTGGTTGAATCTAGGTATTATTAAGCACAAGGTATCTGCAGCAGAGCGGAGGGAACGAGAAGGAGTGTACAAGTGAAGACATTCACAGAGGTAGGAAGATGCTGTTTTGTGGAGACTTTTGTAACAGAGGGTACAGATCTTATAGTTTACCCTCTGTGGTACAGGCAGCCAGTGGAGAGATTGCAAGAGAGGAGTAATGTGCTCAGATTTGTTCTTTCTGAGGACTAGTCGAGCTGCAGAGTTTTGTATATGTTGAAGAGGGTGGATAGATGATGCTGGCACACCAGCCAGAAGAGAATTGCAATAGTCCAGACGTGAGAGAATGAGAGATGTGACTAGTTTGGATGTTGCATCAGTGGACAGATACTTTCGAACTGCACTAATGCGCCGTAATTGATAGTAGCACGACTGGCAGGTTTGGGTGATGAATTTTTGCATGGAGAGCGTGTTATCGATAACTACCCCTAGATATTTCACTACAGTGGATAGAGGGATAGACGTATTGCCGAATTCTATTGAAGCTGTTGTTATGGAAGAGAGTTTGTGTTTGGTCCCTATAAGCATGGCTTCGGTTTTATCTGCATTTAGTTGTAACTTGTTCTCTATCATCCAATTTAGGATATCTTGAAGACAGCAGGACATATTTGTCAAGTGAAAAGGCAGATTTTCTGGAGTTTCACTGCTAAGAATATGAGAGTCGTCTGCATAAAAATGATGGCTGATTTGATGACGGTTTATTATATGTGAAAGTGGGGCAGTGTAGAGAGTGAAAAGAACAGGGCTGAGAACTGACCCCTGTGGGACTCCACATTCCAGTTTGGCAGGTGCTGATTGAATCTTATTTACTGTAACTGTGTGGAATCGGTCTGTAAGGTATGAACTGAACCAGGTGAGGGCTGTGTCTTTAATACCAAACGTGTTTTGGAGACCGTAGAGAAAAATTGAGTGGTCTATAGTGTCAAAGGCTGCAGACAAGTCGAGGACAGTTAGAAGGGATATTTTTCCTGAGTCAGAAGCGTGCAAAAGCGTGTTTAAGGTGTGGACTAGGGTGGTCTCAGTGCTGTTGTTGGCACGATAGGCAGACTGAAAAGTGGGAAGGAGATTGTTGGAATGAAGATGGCTATTGAGTTGTTTCAGAACAACTTTTTCAAGGACTTTAGAGATAAAAGGTAGGTTAGAAACAGGTCTGTAATTCTTCAGAATGTTAGGGTCGAGGTCGTGCTTTTTGAGTAGAGGTGTAACTATAGCAGTTTTGAGAGCTGATGGAAAAATTCCTCAGAGAAGAGATGAGTTCACTATTTTCGTGATTGTGAGTATGAGCTGTGGAATGTACTGAGTGAGAAGAGAAGCAGGTGTAGGATCGAGATCACATGATTTTATTGTCATAGCCTCACCCCTGTCCTACTACCTTGCTAATACACTAAAGATAGCCTCACCCCTGTCCTACTATCTTGCTAATAAACTAAAGATAGCCTCACCCCTGTCCTACTATCTTGCTAATAAACTAAAGATAGCCTCACCCCTGTCCTACTATCTTGCTAATACACTAAAGATAGCCTCACCCCTGTCCTACTATCTTGCTAATACACTAAAGATAGCCTCACCCCTGTCCTACTATCTTGCTAATACACTAAAGATAGCCTCACCCCTGTCCTACTATCTTGCTAATACACTAAAGATAGCCTCACCCCTGTCCTACTACCTTGCTACTAAACTAAAGACAGCCTCACCCCTGTCCTACTATCTTGCTAATACACTAAAGATAGCCTCACCCCTGTCCTACTATCTTGCTTATAAACTAAAGTGTTGCATGGGGAAAAACAAATCTGTAGACACACAAGTGCGTTATTCTTAAGCTGTACAGCACATCCAACAGAGTGGTGACTGGCTTGTGTGAATAGCACCTAGTCTACACATCGCCGTGAAAGCACATTACACACATCACCGTAAAAGCACATTGCACGTTCAGAGAAGTCAGAACGTCTAGGCAAGGAAAAAGAGCCACACACAATTCATTGGTGTTTCCTATTTCAACCTTGTCTTCTGGCTCTTTCTACTAGGGAGGCGATTAGAACAACCCCGACACACAACAAAAGCGAATCATAGTTGTTACCTTCTCTTAACTCATTGGAGTCGCATTGAAATGGATCCCGCCATTTTGTGGTGACGCATGATTTTGGCTATATTTGAAAAATTCAGCAGACTTACCCAACATAATAATGACATACTCATTATATATCATTGAAAAGTTTATAATGTCTTCTTTTGAGATTGTTTCACAGTTTTTTTTAATAGATGACTGTATTTATTTTTTACAAATTTCCAAAATATGTCACTGAATGCTGAAAAATAAAAAGTTTTGAAAATTAGGTTTGGTATCTTAAATGGCTTGAACTATTCATCAACTAGTCCCCTTGAACCAATGTGATGATTTTTCACCAAAGTAAACTTTCCTGAAGCTGGCTGAATCCATGCGATTTCACTTTTTGTACAACAGACTTTTTTTTTTTAAAGAATCATAACACTGGGGTGCCTGAAATCTCAAAGATATCACTTGTTGACATGTCAAAGAAAATTGGCCAACAGATAAAAACTAGGCAAGCTTATGGTCAAGGAAAGCAACTGTGTTTAGAAAAATGATTGCCCTACAGGCCAGAGTAATTTCCCTTGAGTTAACCATTACTTTGTGTTTTTTAAAAAAATGGTAAGTCTGCCGAATCTTAAGCTTCGGCACGTCACAGTAAAGGAAAAGAGTGCCGAATCTTAAGCTTCGGCACAACCTCAATGAGTTAACTATTGCTTTATGTTCTCAATATATAAAGATAAAACTGTATTTGTAGCATCTTCTAACGCACGGTACTGTTGCAAAATGTAAACTGGATATGCCTTACATGGAGACAATTTGGAGACAGAAAAATATTTGAATGCGGGAGGTTTACAGTGGATTCCCGTATTGGCTGCAGTAGCATGTTGACAGAGAAGTGCAGCACGCACCTTTCTTTTGATGGACACACTAGTGGACTGACTGGTCAAGCAGCAGGTGAGCTGTTTGGGCGCCGCTATGCTTGCTAGGTGATTGGCCACCAAGTGCCCAGCCAATCACCACCAAGATCACTCTCAGCGGAAAAGAACTGGAGACAGTTGACCATTTCAAGTACCTTGGAGCCATCATAAGTGAGGAGGGATCGAAGACCGAAATCCTAGCAAGAGCGGCACAAACAGCAGCAGCAATGGCAAGACTGAAGACCATATGGAGAGACAGAAACATCCCTCTCGGAACCAAGGTAAAGTTACTAAACGCGCTAGTCACCTCAATCATGCTTTACGCATGTGAGGCATGGACACTGAACGCAGACCTACAAAGGAGGATCCAAGCAGTAGAAATGAGATGCCTCAGAAGGCTCCTTGGCATCTCATACAAGGACCATGTCACCAACAATGAAGTCCGCAGAATGATCACTCAACAGGTGCGGGACTATGAAGACCTACTGACCACGGCGAAAAAGAGGAAACTCAGATGGTATGGGCACGTAACACGCTCAGAAGGACTTGCAAAGACCATCCTGCAAGGAACAGTCCAGGGGAAGAGAAGACGGGGCAGACAGAGGAGAAAGTGGGCCGACGACATCCGTGATTGGACAGGGGAGGACTTCAGTGTCACCCAGGCACTTGCCCACGACCGCGCTAAGTGGAGCCAGCTGGTCCACCGTTCGTCCACCATGCAGCGCCCCCACGACCCTGGCGGGTTACGGGACCAGTGAACAGTGATGCTTGCTTGCTGGCGCAGCTAACCCCCCCCCCCCCTCTCTCTCTGTCTCTCTCTGTCTTTGTCTGTCAGTCTCTCTCTCTCTCCCTCTTCTCTCCTCTCATCTTCTCTCTTCTCTCTCATTCTTCTTCTCGCTCTTCTCTCTCTCTTCTCTCTTTCTGTCTCTCTCACCATTTTGTTCACTTCTCTCTCGTTTGCTCACATTTCCCCCCTCTCTCATCATCCCTGAACTTCCACCTCTCTCTGTCCCTGTGCTGTTTCTTCAGAGGTAGCACAGCTGGTAACAACCACCGTTTGAAGTTCTCCTTGTGCCTGGTACACAGCCAGCTGCTATCAGGTGTGGATTACCTTCCCACCATACACCAAACAACAAGTAGACAAGTGTGCCGCTATTTTGGCAGCCACACAACCCGCCTTATCTGCTGTTTGAGTCATTCGATGCTGCAGAGAGAGAGAGAGAGAGAGAGAGAGAGAGAGAGAGGGCGGCATCTCTTGAAAAACGATGAGAAGAATATCATGCAGGTTTTGTGATAAGAAAATGAGCTGTCTTTTTTTTTACTAGCATAATTTGCTTTTTCATCATCAGAATAACAACTAAACATCAAAAGGTGTGTGTGTGTGTGCGTGCGTGCTTGCGCGTGCGCGCGCGCGCACACACACACACAACTCTTTTCTCTCTTTTGTGCTTTATTTGCTGTCGGACAAAGCTGATTACGTAACTATCGTGCAGTGTATTTTAAGTTGATCAATGATTTAATACTTTAAAATATTTTAACAGAAGAGTTGAAAAGGTGTTGTTGTTGTTGTTTTAAACTGAAAGAGCTCCAGATGTGATTATAAAACGTCTGACCCTTTAGCGTTGTGCGGTGCTGCAGTGTTGCTCAATCAAATTCAACAACTGATTTTTTAGTGTGTGTGTGTGGGGAGGGGGGTGCAGAAATAAGTCTGGTGTGTAATAGGTATGAAAGTGGACGAGCAGGAAGGACAGACCAGAGAAGATGACGTCACAATGCTGCTGTCTGCCAGTCCATGCCCTGACAGGGGGAGGTCACCCTCATCTTCTCTAGAACCGTGTAGCTGAGGGCTGTAGCTGTGGCCACACTGTTTCAGGATTGTCTCCCATTGGAAAACAGCCAGTGTTGACTCGGCAGGAAACGAAGTGTCCAGACAAGGGCCTAAAAAGACATGTTGACACTGGCTGTGCTGTGGAGGAGAACGGCACTCTTCCATTCAGTTGTACAATGGAGATTATCCTGTGATGAAAACTGTTACCGTTTGTGGATTGTGCTGTACAGGGAACTTCTGTTATTCCAGTCATGAAAATATCGTGGAATAGAAAATTGGTAGTGCGTAGCTGTCGAAAATACCGAGAGACCGGCTCCACACTCTAACCGTAACAGCGTTGCCTGAAGTGAAGCGCTTTTCTCAGTGTTTCTATCATATCCTAATCAATATTCTTGCTGTCATCATTTGCATGTGGCCAGTGATGTGATTAATGCCTAGCATGCATGCTGCTTTCTACAGATGGGTAGGAGGTTTTCACGGGGGAGTGTTGATGCTGCTGCTCATTTTCTTACGTGTGACATGCCACAAGAAATAGATGCCAACAGTTCTCCTACAGCATTCAATTTCAACAACATATTTTCCTAGTTCACTTGACTTGACTTGACTTGACTATGCAATGTCCCACGTGTCTACAGAAAGACTGGCAAACACAGCTAGGCAGGGAGGGCTGAGGGCCTAGCATGGCACTGCACAGGGAAGACATGACATAAAGCTGACAGAGCGTGATGGATGGCAAGGCGTGTGGCAATGGCTGCCCTCATAAAACACAACCAGATCAATGGCAGTTGTGGATGATGGCAGGGCTAGTTTGTTTGGCAGAGGTATGCACTGATCGATGACCTGGCGGTGATCTGAATTAGCTTATTTGCCTGGCTGGCTGGCTGGATTGATAGCTGGCTGGCTAAGAGGCTGTTTGATTGACTAGATGTCTGGCTACCACTCTGTTAGTATGTCTTGGCTTTCTCTATTTACCTGTTCGTCCAAAACCTGGTCTGATTTTGTCGGTCTCCATTTCATCCCGTTTATTCTCGATGCATGCAAGTGATTATACAGCGACAAGAATACTGTTCAAAGCAAAGATCTCTAAAAAAACAAAAAGGAGCCTAAATTTTTCTTTGCCAGGAAGGGGAATACACTGACGTGTAGGACAGGCTAGAGGGATGTTGACGCTGCACGGCACACACACACACACACGGACACACACACAGACACACATACAGACCACACACACACACACACACACACACACACACACACACAGACACACACACACACACACACACAGACACACACACACACACAGACACACACACACACACAGACACACACACACACACACACACACACACACGCACACAGACACACACACACACACACACACACACACACACACACACACACACACACTTCCTCCGTAAGAGCACCTGAAAGTTGACGCCTTGGTATACAATGCAAAAGTATCTTGCAATGCGAAAAAATACAGCAGGCTGTGTTGTAACCCCATCACCAAGCCCGTTTACCAGCTCGTGTGTGTCAAAGTCAAACTTTTATTTTCAGATGGTACATTGAATAAGCAGTGCATTTGCTTTTTTTCATGTGTGTGAGAGTGTGTGTGTGTGTGTGTGTGTGTGAGTGTGATTGTGTCTGTGTGTGTGTCCGTGTGTGTGTGTGTGTGTGTTTATAAGTATACGCATATGTTCATAAACACGTACATGCATACATACATATATACATACAGACAGACAGACATACATACATACACGCATGCATGCATACATACATTCATACATGCATGCATGCATGCATGCATACATACATACATGCATATATCCATGCATCTCTCTCTCATCAGAGCAAACAGATTTCCAGGAAAAAGCTAGTGCGGTACACATGTGATCAGCGCTGTGCAGCTGACTGCCACACTGTGTGAACCAATCACTTAGATGAGTGAACAAGCACACGCAGAGACACAGAGGTGCCACCACCCCCCCTCACACACACACACACACACACACACACACACACACATACACCACACCACGCACGCACACACACACACACACACACACACACACACACACACACGATGCACAGAACAGTAAGCTAGACACGTAGTTCTCCCTGCAATGTCCATGCTGTCATCAACGTGTGCACAACTCAGTCCTATGCTACAACAAATTGTACACCCTCTGAGGAGCTCGTGACGACAACAACAACAACAACAACATCAACACAACAACAACAGCAAAACAAGACCGGCGTCACTGTTTGGCCGGGTGGTGGCACGGCTGCCTACTGCTGAGGTGTGTGGCCCTCTACCGGTGCAGTGTGGCCTGCCCCCAGTGGTTGGGGGGGGGGGGGGAGGGAGACATCCAGCACTGTCCAGCTGCACTGCTCACACTGCCTTTCGTGGCCTTAGCCTCCCCCACAGACACAGACAGGCAGACAGACAGGCAGACAGACAGGCAGACAGACAGACAGGCAGACAGGCAGACAGACAGAGAGGAGGAGGATGGTGGGGTGGCAGAGAGAGAGAGAATGAAAATAGCAATGACAATGACAAAGTCTTTTATTTTAAGCATAATGAATAAGCACCCATGCGCTTTCTTACACCCAGTCTTCGCCCTTATAGATGCATCATATGATAATAAAATTATATAGCCCAATAGCCATAAACTCACACAATAAAATGAGGAAGAAAACCCCTGCCCCAAAACGCAAGAAACCACCAAAAAGAAGAAGAAACAATAAAAATAAAATGAAACAAAACAAAAACCAAAAAGCACAAAACCACTAAAAAACAAACAGCAAAGAGACCAAAAGCAAAATAAAAACGAGACAGACAGACAAACAGAGATAAAAAAAAGACAGAGAGACAGAAAGACATCGGGGACAGAGACAGACGTTATTTGAGAACACCCCAAGGCAACACATTTGTGGTTTATTACTAGCATGTATAAAAGCTGACCGCCCTGTTTTATTCTGTTGGAATGGAAAGAGAGCAGAGCCATGCAGTGCTGTAGAAATGTCCTGTCATTGCATTCCCTTCCTGTCGGTGGGAACTCGTAGACATGCACTGCCACACAACACGCTCAGCACTTCTCTCTGCTCTATTTGCTTCTAAGACAGAAATATTACACCTTCCATCTTCCTTCCTGATCTTTGGCCCCCACAAGTATGCAAATGTATCTTTATGTGTGTACGATATATAATATATATATATATATATATATATATATATATATATATATATATATATATATAGTCTTTGTGTGTGTGTGTAGAGAGAGAGAGAGAGAGAGAGAGAGAGAGAGAGAGAGAGGAGAGAGAGAGAGGAGAGAGAGAGAGAGAGAGAGAGAGAGAGAGCGTGTGCGCGTGTACAACATTAGGTGAACGTCTTTGCATGTAGACATGGAGCTGCGGTGACGATGCTTTTAGCCTGATGGAATTCAAGACACGGCGTCAGGTGGTGGTCAGTTATGTTCTGAACCACAGCATTAGTAGCAGCTAAGTTTTCATGCCATTTCTATTTGCTCCTAGAGTTCCGTTTTGCTTCAAAACGAAGACCAAAAAACAGATCATTTCTGGTGATTACCGCTAATTTTCCATCAACCTTTTCATACAAATAATGAACCGCCATAACATCCACGTATTTACAACTCTGTGCATCTCCCATAGTAAAATGGTGAATCTGTTCCACATCGGTAGCATTGTCACCAGCTGCTCCAAAGTCTGTCGCTGAGAGCAGCTCTGCTGTTTGCTGCCCTCAGACAGAAGTGGCTGGACACAACGTGATGGGAGCGGCAGTGAGGGGGTGTGTCCAGGACTTGTGGTCAGTGCCCTCACAGAGGAGAGGTCAGCTGCTACTATCCCCACATCCTGTGATGATGCTTCTGTGGTCAGCATCCATCACCCCCATCCACTGCACGTGAAGAGCCAGAGAGTGCTACAGGATTGCCTGAATGACTCTGGGACTGCAGTCCAAGGAGAAATGATGGGTTGTTCCCAGGCAGAAGCATACACAGCATGCATACCAGTGATTGTGTTTTTGCTTACAGCAACATCAACTTTCTTTCAAACTGTGTATGGAAAAGAGCTCTGCTTTGCGGTTGTTTTTTTAGGAAACAAATCATGATCACTGCCATTACCAATGTGCAATTTGCTTTTGTAAGGTCTCATAATGGGTGACATGACATTGTTCATGTTTTGAGGGAAGAAACACGTCCACTTATCAAACCATTCTGCCAGCTTTTCGCAGTGGTTTATTTGAAATGCCATTGCACTCTTCAGTGGTTACAACATTATAGCTCATTGACACAAAAATAAGTAAGATCTCGTCACTAAGAGCTGATGTGTCGTAAAAAGACATTGACAACTTAATCTGCAATGGCATTGCTAGACCATCTCTGTGAAATGATGGATAACACCACAGGGTCCAGATGCCCCTCATCACCATTTGCTGTTCAGGTGCGGCTACATGGCTCCTTCATTGGCTGGTGGTTCCTTTCCCGTGTTTGTGTATGGCCAACAAGGCCCTGCTCATCGGCTACAACGATCTTCTGCTTTGTTAGAGCGGTTGTGTTTTATGAGTAGTGCTGGTAAACGCGCACGGCGCTTGCGCACAGAGAGAACTCGAACTCAAACTCGAATATTTTTAATGAGGGTAAATCGATAAGCCAGAGGCTTCTTTACACCAGGCCCTCATGGGAAAAAACTGAAACAAACATGAATAAACCAATGAGAGAGAGAGACAGAGACAGAGAGAGACACACACACAGGGAATACCTATCTTTGTAAAATTATGAATGACAGTCTGCTAATGCTGAGTTACTTGTTTGAACTTTCTTCCAGAGAACTACAGTGGGTTTATAAACATAAGAACAATCAATCTACTACAATAATTTGAAGCTTATGGTTGACAGGTTATCACTGTGTATCTGTTTATTTTACGATTCATCTGTACAATAATTGTTTTCCAAGATGTTCCTCGTTTGTGATTGCACTGTGTATGTACATGAAGACATGTTGCCTTTTTACCCTCAGTTCCTAGCGCTTCTCACACTATTTTGTGTGCCTTCCTTTGCCTTGCCCTGTCCTGTCCTGTCCTGCCCTGCCCTGTCCTGTCCTGTCCTGCCCTGCCCTGTCCTGTCCTGTCCTGCCCTGCCCTGTCCTGTCCTGCCCTGCCCTGTCCTGCCCTGCCCTGTCCTGCCCTGCCTTGCCCTGTCCTGTCCTGCCCTGCCCTGCCCTGTCCTGTCCTGCCCTTCCCTCCCCTGCCTTGCCCTGTTCTGTCCTGTCCTGCCCTGCCCTGCCCTGTCCTGTCCTGCCCTTCCCTCCCCTGCCTTGCCCTGTTCTGTCCTGTCCTGCCCTGCCCTGCCCTGTCCTATCCTATCCTGCCCTTCCCTGCCCTGTCCTGCCCTGCCCTGCCCTGCCCTGCCCTGCCCTGTCCTGTCCTGTCCTGTCCTGTCCTGCCCTGTCCTGTCCTGTTCTGCCCTGCCCTGCCCTGCCCTGCCCTGTCCTGTCCTGCCCTGTCCTGTCCTGTCCTGCCCTGCCCTGCCCTGCCCTGCCTGCCTGCCCTGCCCTGCCCTGTCCTATCCTATCCTGCCCTTCCCTGCCCTGTCCTGCCCTGTCCTGTCCTGTCCTGTCCTGTCCTGCCCTGTCCTGTCCTGTTCTGCCCTGCCCTGCCCTGCCCTGCCCTGCCCTGTCCTGTCCTGCCCTGCCCTGTCCTGTCCTGTCCTGCCCTGCCCTGCCCTGCCCTGCCCTGTCCTGCCCTGTTCTGCCCTGCCCTGCCCTGCCCTACCCTGTCCTGCCCTGTTCTGCCCTGCCCTGCCCTGCCCTGTCCTGCCCTGTTCTGCCCTTCCCTGCCCTGCCCTGCCCTGTCCTGCTCTGCCCTGTCCTGTCCTGCTTTGCCATGTCCTGCCCTGTCCTTCCCTGCTTTGCCTTACCTTGCCTTGTCCTTTCTTGCCTTGCTTTGCCTTACCTTGCCTTGCCTGGCATTGATAACGCACAGGGACCTGCACCTAAAACAAATGTTTGTCTTGAGATATTTTCAATACCGTGATGGTTTAGCACAAAAAACTCTGTCATGTTCTTTACGCATAGCGTGAACACTCATGAAAACTGTTATCATCAAGGGGTGTACATGGCTGCTGTCATTGTGTCAAGAGGAAGCACCATGTTCACTCGACTTCATGGCGTGTGTTTCCGCTCTAGTCATCACAGCCCTGCCAGCCCAGTGCAATAGGACTGAAGGAGGAGGCCATGATCGGTGAGCCCTGTGTGTATCTCAGTGTCTACACGGAGCGGACAGAGCTGCCCAACACTAATCAGCTGAGCCCCGACCCTAGGAGAGGGAGGAGGCTACTGGCTGGCTGCATGCAATGGCCCCGCATTTCACAGCAGGTCCTCGCAGACAATTACCAGCAGGGTCCAGCGTCCAGTGGTCTGGCACTTTTGCTGACCGGCCTCAAGCATGCAATCCTTCAAGGCCGCCAGAACAGAATGTTGAATAAACAATGGTCATCTGACGGCCACCTGTCATGTGTGGACCATGGCCATCCCTCCAACATGGCCCTCCCCTTTCCATCGATTTCCCCTCTCCCCTCCTTCATCTTCGTCTGTTGACCTGTCCTTGAGCTGTTAAGTATAGCATGTGTCAGAATCCCCCCCCTCCCTCTCTCCCTTTTTATGTCCTTTCTCCCTGATGAGGTCGATGACCCGTCTGCTGACAGAAACTGGATGCATGCTGCATGTCCATCTATCTGTCAGGGCAAAGACGTCTGTCAGTGTTAATGACGTCTTCTGCAGAGCACTGGACACAGTAGCTCTTTCTTTCTCTCGCTGTTCCATGACAAAGAAACTGACAGTTGTGTAGTTGTCTAGTTAGTTATCCAACTTGTTTGCGTGGTGGTTTCTTTAGGGGGTGGGGTGGAGTGGGGGTCATTGTATCGGTACATGTGTTTGCATATTCATTCATTTTTTGTGTAGTAGGTCTGTCTGTCTTTCTATCATGGGCAGACAGATCAATGGTCGGAGCTCCCAACTCCGGCTGTGGAATACTTCGAGGACGTGGCTTTGAGTCTGTGTGCAGCGGTGTGTCTGGCATCAGTGTTCTCCTCAACTTACGCCTGGAGCTGGCTTCAGTCACTTGGCAAGGCTTTGGAGGGGGGGGGGGGTGTTATGAGACTGCAAGCCAATGTCTCATGTGTGAAATAGGGATATGATGTTGCACACATTTCGAGGGCCTATATATCTTTCTCGTAGAGAAGAGTCTTCTTCTTCTCTTCTTCAATTGTCCGGTCTGGCCCTGCAGACATCGACGATCATGGCTCTCCATTCTTCCCTGTTCTCGGTCCCTCTCATGAGCTCATTGCTGGTGCCCTCTTTATTCGTTGCGAATTTGTTTAAGCTGTCTGTGAATTTTGTGCGTTGTCTTCCTCTGCTCTTGTTTCCACAGATTTTGCCACTCCATAACAGTTTCTCTAGTCCGTCAGCCCTGATTATATGGCCGAAATATTTGAGCTGTCTTTCTCTGATGGTGTTGAGAAGGGATCTCTTGTACCCAGCCATTTCCATTACTTCTGCATTTGTTTTTCTTTTTGTCCATGAGACTTTCATGATTCTCCGGATGAACCACATTTCCACTGCTTCTAGTCGCTGTTCTGTGTCCTTGGCTAGGGTCCAGCACTCACATCCGTACAGAAGAATGGACCATACGTAGGCTCTCAAAACATGGATCTTTGTCTTGAGGCTTATCTTACTGTTGGTAAAAATGCATTTCATGTTGTTAAAAGTTGCCTTAGATTGACCGATTCTCTTCTTGATTTCTGTGTCACACTTGCCGTCCGGGGTGATAGTACAACCAAGGTATTTAAAGGTGTTTACTTGTCTGATTCTCTCTCCTTTACAGGATATGTTGCATTGTGGTATAACAGCTTTTTTCGAGATCACCATGCATTCTGTCTTCTTTGCATTGAGCTGTAATCCTTTCTTTTCGCTTTCGTCTGTTACTGTTGTTAAAATCTTTTGCAGTTTTTCTTCAGAGTCGGCGATAAGGACTGTGTCATCTGCATAACTCAGGTTGTTGATGTTGTGGCCACCTACACTAATTCCCTCATGATTCTCAATATTTCGTAGAATTATTTCACTATATACATTAAATAAATCAGGCGAGAACACGCAGCCCTGCCTGAGAAGAGTAAGCAGCTATAAATGATGGTCTGGATGACACCAACACGGAAGCATGCAGCCTCCACGCTAGTAACTATCATCAAAGAGATGAGTACTGAGGCTGTGTGATACCTCCACCGAGGATAATATCTGTGTTGATATATGTGTATCGTATGTATGTATGTATGCATTTATGTGTGTGTGTGTGTATGTATGTATGAATGTATGCATGTATGCATGTATGTATGTATGTATGTATGTATGTATGTATGTATGTATGTATGTATGATGTATGTATGTATGTGTAGTGTATGTATGTATGTATGTATGTATGTTGTGATGACGTATGACATTGTATCTACGTATGTATGTATGTATTGGTATATGTGTGTATTATGTATTAGTATTATGCATGTATGTCTGTATGTATGTATCTTGTGTATGTTATGTGTGTATGTATTTTTGATTGTATGTATTTCTGTGTGTGTGTTTATGTTTGTATTTGTGTGCAGCGCGTCTCTTCTAATCTATCTATCTATCTTCTTAATATACATAATCTATCTATCTATTTATCCTTCTGTCTTTCTTCTGTCTTCTTCATTCTATTTTCTTTTTATCTTTTCTGCCTCTCATTAACACTGTCCTTCTGTAAATATCATCTATTCATCCCTCCCTCTACCTCCTCCATGTGTCCCATCATCAGGCATGCTCATTAGTTAAGCCTGGACATGAATGCCAGATTTGGAGAGAAGATGCCATCCCCAGCAGCAGTAAAGAACCATAACCCGCAATAAAGGACCATAACCCCCAGTAAATTACGATAACCGGCAGTAAAGAACGATAACTGGCAGTAAAGTAGTCAGCCATTACCCAGCCAGCAGGCTTAGGACACAGCCATGCTCCTCACTGCTGCAGCCATGGCCACAGAGTGACGGCCATGTCCCTCCCCCATCCACACCCAGCGCTGACCTGTCTGCCTTCCAGTTTCACCATCAAAGTGCAAGTTTTATTTTTCTTTTGCGGCAGGAATTCTGGCTTTGTGTAAAGCGTAGGACATCCATACCATGGTATAGGGGAAGAACACGTGCTGTGTTGTGCTGTGGTGTGGTGTGGTGTCAGCAATTTCGTCTGTCGCTGAATCTTCCCTCGTTTTCCTGCAATCATACACAGGCAGGCATTCATTGTGGCGACATACGGAAAGATTCGTGGTGCGTGTCTTTCTCTCCTCACTCTGCATGCTGGGTATGTTTGTGCTGTCTATTCCTCCAACCACAGATAACATACTCTTCAGAAATGAATGTGGCTTTTAACGTGTGCACCAGTGCTGTATTCAATGAATTCCTATTGAACCGAGGTGCGCGATAAGGTGATTCAATGGGAGTACCCCGTGAAATGAACCGTTTCACCGAGAATTAAACCCATGCCCTTAGAAAAATCCCGATCACGAGTCTAGATCAGCAGCCACTGAGCAAGTGTCTGAATGTGTGTGTGTGTGTGTGTGTGTGTGTGTGTGTGTGTGTGTGTGTGTGTGTGTGTGTGTGTGTGTGTGTGTGTGTGGTGTGTGTGTGTGTGTGTGTGTGTGTGTGCAAAAGCATGCATATGTACTTACATACACGTGCATTATTTTGCTTGCCCTTCTCTGCATGTCGCTGTGGTATGTGCCTGCATATGCACGTGCATGTATAAACGTGAGTTCTTAAACGTGGAAAGAAAGAGAGAGAGAGAAAGAGAGAGAGAGAGAGAGAGAGAGAGAGAGAGAGAGAGACAGACAGACAGACAGACAGACAGACAGACAGACAGACAGACAAACAGAGAAATAAAAATAATAAATGAAATTTATATAGCGCTATATCTTGCAGAGACAAATCAAAGCGCTTGCACTCAACTCATTCTTACACAGTCATACAACCAGTAACAAGTAATAGTTCCATCAAGTCCAAATGTGCACACACGCACACACACACACACACACACACACACACACACACACACACACACACACACACACACACACATGTCATACAGCCTGGCAGGGCAATAGAATCTTGGCTGTTGAAGGCAGGGAAAAATTATGAGATGAGGCAGGACAGGAAAATCTTAGGTTTGAAATAAATATGTCTTGAGTCTGGATTTAAAAGTGTCATAAGAAGGCTTTTGGCGGAGAGAGAGAGAGGGAGATCATTCCACATCAATGGACCAGAAAGTGAGAAAGAGCGACGGCCGATGGTGGATTGGTTGAATCTAGGTATTCGTAAGGACAAGGTATCTGCAGCAGAGCGGAGAGAACGAGAAGGAGTGTACAAGTGAAGACATTCACAGAGGTAGGCGGGTGCTGTTTTGTGGAGACATTTGTAACAGAGGGTACTGATCTTATAGTTTACTCTCTGTGGCACAGGCAGCCAGTGGAGAGATTGCAAGAGAGGGGTAATATGCTCAGATTTTTTTCTTTCTGAGGATTAGACGAGGTGCAGAGTTTTGTATACGTTGAAGGGAGTGGATTGATGATGGTGGCAGACCAGCCAACAGAGAATTGCAATAGTCCAGACGTGAAAGAATGAGAGACGCAACAAGTTTGGATGTTGCATATGTGGACAGGTACTTTCGAATTGAACTAATACGCCGTAATTGATAGTAGCAGGACTGGCAGGTCTGGGTGATGAATTTTTGCATAGAGAGTGTGTTGTCAATAATGACCCCTAGGTACTTCACAGCAGTGGATAAAGGGACTGATGCATTGCCATGTTGTATTGAAGCTGTTGTGATGGAAGAGAGTTTGTGTTTGGTCCCTACAAGCATGGTTTCCGTTTTATCTGCATTTAGCTGCAACTTGTTCTGTATCATCCAATTGTGGATATCTTGAAAGCAGTGGGCCATATTTGTAAAGAGAGAAGGCAGATTTTCAGGAGTGTCGCTGCTTAGAATCTGAGAGTCATCTGCATAAAAATGATGGTTGATCTGATGGCGGTTAATTATATGTGACAGTGGAGCAGTGTAGAGGGTGAAAAGAACAGGGCCCAGAACAGATCCCTGTGGAACTCCACATTCCAATCTTGCAGGTACTGACTGAATCTTGGCGATAGACAGAAAAACAGACAGACAGGCAGACACAGAGATGGGGAGACAGATAGACAGACGTGTGTGTGTGTGCGTGCGTGCGTGCGTGCGTGCGCGTGTGATCGTGTTATTGTGTGTGTCTGTGTGTGTGTCTGTCTGTGCATGCATTATTGTTTGTCATTCATGATCGATTTTCTGACATTTAGAACAAGAACAGAAAGTGGCATGTAAACATGATGATCATAGAGAAGACCCATTTCTCAGCTGCCAGCAGGCAGGGAGGCATTGCCGGTGCCGCCAGAAGGACACAGCGCTTAAGCTTAGCTGCTGCCCGCTAGCGCCGTAGTTTGCTGTCTGTGTCCAGTCTGCTGTTGTTTCCTCCAGCTGGTCCCAGAAGACGAGAGCATCCTGGGTTCACCCCTGATTGTGATGCAGCCAGTGCTGGTGCTGACAGACAGCTGGTTGCTGCAGCAGTGTTGTCTGGGGCCACACAGCACGTGGGTGTGTCTAACCCTGCCTGGGGCAGTGTTTGTATAGGAAAGGGCTCGTGTCTCTTTCAATAACGTGTTATTATCGCACTGGTAGAGTTTTATCACTGATATTCCCTGTAGCTGTCCTTATTGGTTGTAATATATGTGTAAAATACCGAAGCTCAAAAATGTTTGAAGATTCAGTGATATTGTGTGTAAACGAAAGTCACTAGACTGCATTGGATTGTTGTTTGATACAGAATCTCTGTATGTGTTACATGGCAGTTGTGTCTCCGCTTGGCAGTGGTACAGAAAACGCTCAGAGAATGGCGGCAGCAGAGCGTGCTGCAACTCCAGCATGACTCAGTTAAGGGTCCAGGGGGAGAGCTAAAACTAGCCCCTCCCTTTTACTGAGTCCGAGTGTGGTCAGTTTCTGCTGTAATTAGCACAGCTGGGATGGAGAGGATAGCAGCTGAGAGGAGCTGGAAGTGGGGGACACTGACAAATGTGGCAGCAGCATCAAGGTCTCTGAATACTATTGACAAATTAACGTGACAAAGCCTTACCAATGGTATGCGTCCATTTTATGCAAAATGTCTCTTTTTAATTTTGTTTTATCTTGCTATCGTGTGTGTGTTTGTGTGTGTATGTGCGTGTGTGTAAGTGTTTGTGTGTAAGTGTTTGTGTGTGTGAATACAGGAACAGAGAGAGAGAGAGCAACACACACATAAATACATACACATACACGCGCGCGCGCGCGCGCACACACACACACACACACACACACAAACACACACACACACACACACACACACACACACACACACACACACACACACTGACACCCCATATCAATTTCGCAGAAAATGAAGAGGAAAGTAAAGGGAGACAAGGGGGACAAATAAGCTGCAGTGAAGCAGACGACAATTGCCTGCACAGCCATCCCCGGGGACAGGTTGTCCTGGCTGCTGTGGTCACTGCCTGTCAGTGATGTCCACTGGCCTCCTGACCCTCCCTCTGAGGGAAGGGAAACCTCCTCACTGCGCCTGCACCGGGAACATGCCCGGAGTGTAGGCACAGCGTCTGTGCGCTCGCACACGCGTGCGCGCACATGTGTGAGTGAGTGAGTGAGTAAGTAAGTAAAAAAAAAAAAGGTCAATAAAAGCGCACTGAGAGAGAGTAAGAGTGAGAGAGAGTGAGTGAGAGAGTGAGTGAGAGACAGACAGATTGACAGAAAGACAGACAGACAGACAGACAACCGGACAGACAGAGCAAGAGACAGAGACAGACAGACAACTACAAAACAGAGACAGAAGCACGCAGACGCACAGAGAGACACACAACGCATCTCAATCAATTGTCTTTCTTCAAGACAAACAGAAACAGAAACACTGTATAAAAAAACCCTTTCCCAGCCACACATAACAACAGCGGCAGGCAGGGCAATAAACTGCCCGACAACTGCCCCCACCCCCACTCCCCGGTGACCCATGATCTTCATGGCCGTGGTCATTGCTGCTGGATGACCGCCGTTGTGCCCCCACGACTGCTGTCTGACCTCCCCCCCCCCCCCTGTCCCTCAGGCTGGCAGGGGTGTGGATAAGGCCAGGCTGACAGGGGTGTTGATAAGGCCAGGCTGACAGGGGTGTGGATAAGGCCAGGCTGACAGGGGTGTGGATAAGGCCAGGCTGACAGGGGTGTGGATAAGGCCAGGCTGACAGGGGTGTGGATAAGGCCAGGCTGACAGGGGTGTGGATAAGGCCAGGCTGACAGGGGTGTGGATAAGGCCAGGCTGACAGGGGTGTGGATAAGGCCAGGCTGACAGGGGTGTGGATAAGGCCAGGCTGACAGGGGTGTGGATAAGGCCAGGCTGACTGCTGGCTCTGTTGCTGCAGAGGGCTGTGGGGCTGGGTGAGGGGAGGCCACTCAGTGTGACAGTTGTCTGTGAGGTTGTGTTCGTGGAAAGAGTTGTCTGTGTGGCTGTACTTGGTGCCACCATTAACAGTGTAAAGAGTTGTCTGTGTGTTTGGTGTAAAGAGTTAGACTGTATGTTTGGTGTAAAGAGTTGTCTGTGTGGATGTAGTTGGTGTAAAGAGTTGTCTGTGTGGGTGTGTTCATGTAAAGAGCTGTCTGAGTGTTTGGTGTAAAGAGTGGTCTGTTTGGGTGTGTTTGGTGTAAAGTGTTGTCTGTGTGGGTGTGTTTGGTGCTAGCACCCAGTGTAAAGAGTTGTCTGTGTGGGTGTGGTTGGTGTAAAGAGTTGTCTGTGTGGGTGTGCTTGATGCTAGCACCCAGTGTAAAGAGTTGTCTGTGTGGGTGTGGTTGGTGCAATCAGTCAGTGTAAAGAGTTGTCTCTGTGTTTGTCTTTGATGCTACCATCTCGTGTAACAAGTTGTCTGTGTCGTTGTGTATGAGGATATCGTCTGTGTAAAGAGTCTGGGTTTGTTCTTTATCCCCTACATTACTTTATTTTTTATCCCTGGTCCTGCTTGTTGTTGTCATAAGAGTTCTTACAGAATGATCATTTATACGATGGTAAGAAGATGGGTCAAAGGAATGCACTGGATAGAACCAGAGTTTTTTCACTAACACTACAACCTTAGATAAGTGTGTGTGTGTGTGTGTGTGTGTGTGTGTGTGTGTGTGTGTGTGTGTGTGTGTGTGTGTGTGTGTGTGTGTGGTGTGGTGTGTGTGTGTGTGTGTGTTGTGTGTGTGTGTGTGTGTGTGTGTGCAAAAGTCAGTGCCAAACAGCCACAACTGTAAGGGTGAGGAGAACAGTCCAGACTCAGTACTACATCTAGTTTGGTGGAGGACTGTCTTGAAGAGATCGCCCTCTGTAGAGACTGTGATGCGTTGTGTATAATTATGTGGAGATGTGTACAAGGTGATAGCTCTGATGCGGTCTATGTGGGCAGCGTCGCTATAAACAAGATAATTGGATTGGATCGGAGTGGAGTGGAGTGGATTAGAGATGGTTATGATCAGTGCATCTTTTCTGTTTGGTGCCACGTTCATAAATGAGCGTTTCTTTTGTTGTGTGGATTGTTTGTTTGGATAGATAGACAGACAGACAGACAGACAGATAGACAACAGAAAATAAAAAAGAAATAGATAGAAATAGATAGAAAATTTTAGGTAGATAATAGATAGGTAGATAAAGATAGAAGAAGATAGATAAATAGAAGAATAAGACAAAGAAGAAAAGAAGATAGATAGAAGATGATAGATGATAATAGATAGATAATAGATAGTAGATAGATAGATAATGGGTAGATAGTAAAGGACAAAGCAAAGCAAAAACCAGCGCAACAGAAAAACAAAGCGATAGATGTAATAATGGGATAAAAATCGTAGAAGAAGCTAAGAAAAAAGAAGAAATAGAAAAATAATAGAGATAGAAATAGAAGAAGAGATGAAGAAGAAGAAAGTGAAGAAGATGTAGATAAAAAAATTAGAAAAGTAAGAAAAGAAATGAAAGAAGAAGAGAAAAGGGGAACCGAGAAGAAAAGTGAGAAGGGGAACTAAAAAAACTAAAAAAAGCCTAAAGCTTTGAAAAACCTTTGTTTGTAAAAGGGGTTTTTAAAGGCTGGTGGGAAAGGAAGAAGGGCTTTAGAAGGGAAGGGAAGGGGCTGAAAAGGAAGGTTTGAAGGAAGGAAAAAAGAAAGGTTTGTGGGAAGGAAGACTTAAGGAAAAGGAAAAGGGAAAAGGCTTGTGGGGAAGGGAAACTTGTAGGAAGGAAAAAAGGGCTTTGGGGAAGGAAGGAAGGGCTTGGGGGAAAGAAGAAAGGCTTGAAAGGAAGGAAGGGTTTTGGGGGAAAGGAAGGGAAGGGCTTGTAGAAGGGAAGGGACTTGAGGAAGGAAGGGCTTGGGAAAGGGAAGGGAAGGCTTGAGGAAAAAGGGAAAGGGGTTTGAGAAGGGAGCTTGTAGGAAAAGAAGGCTTAAAGGAAGGGAAAAAGAAAGGTTTGTGGGAAAGGGAAAAGGTTTGTAGGAAGGAAGGGGGCTTTAGGAAAAAGGTTTGAAGGAAGGAAGGGGCTTGTGGGAAGGAAGGACTTGTGGGAAAGGGAAAGCTTGTGGGAAGAAGGGGAAAGGCTGTAGAAGGAAAGGAAAGAAGGGTTTTGGGGGAAGGAAAAGGGCTTTAGGAAAGAAAGGGGCTGTGGGAAGGAAGGGCTTGTGGGAAGGGAAAGGTTTGGGTAGGAAGGAAGGAAGGGCTTTAAGGAAAGGGAAGGCTTGTAGGAAGGAAGGAAAGGGCTTGAAGGAAGGAAGGTTTGTAGGAAGGAAAGGGAAAGGCTTGTAGAAGGAAGGCTTAGAAGGAAGAAGGCTGTAGGAAGGAAGGAAAGGCTTAAAGGGAAAGGGAAAAGGCTTGTAGAAGAAAAAGGGCATGTAGAAGGGAAGGAAGGGCTTGTAGAAGGAAGAAAGGGCTTGTAGGAAAGAAAGGCTTGAAGGAAAAAGGTTATGTAGAAGGGAAAGGGAAAGGCTTGTTAGAAGGAAGGACTTTAGGAAGGAAGTGCTTGATTAAGGGAAGGTTTATTGAGGAAGCTTGAAGGAGAAGGGTTTGAAGAAGGAAGGGCTTGAATGAAGGAAGGGTTTGATTAAAGGGAAGGTTTTGAAGGAAGGAAGGGCTTAAATTTGAAGGAAGGCTTGATTGAAGGAAGGCTGAATGAAGGAAGGGCTTGAATGAAGGAAGGGCTTGAAGAAGAAGAAGCTTGAAAAAGGGAAAGGGGCTTGATTGAAGGACTGAAGAAGAGGCTTGAAGGGGGAAGGGGCTTGAAGAAGGAAGGGCTTGATTGAAGGAAGGCTTGAATGAAGGAAGGCTTGATGAAGGAAGGCTTGAAGGAAGGGGGGCCCTTGATTGAAGAAGGCCTTGATTGAAGGAAGGTTTGATTGAAGGAGGGCTTGAATGCGAGTTGGTATAAGCCCCACACTCGACTCCTGTACACCCATCAGAAACAGTCGTTAGGAAAAAACCAACTTTCAACAGCGTTCACTACAGTAGCGAAGTGGAGCAGCCACTGGCATACTGTACGCTCCACCTAAACACGGACAGAACAGAGAAACCCTACAACTGAGGGAGGAAAGTCCTGCCAGAAAAATGAAATCCTGTTTACTGGTAAGAAACATCTGGATTCGAATGTATTTGGCTACTGGGGGGACAGGCTTTGTTTGGGGGGGAATCATGGGTTTACTGCTTTGTGCAGTTTACCTTCGTTTGTTGTCTGTTGTTGTTTGTTTGCTTTTTGTTTGTTTTAGTCCATTTTTCTGTCTGTGTGTCTTTCTTTTCTCTGTATGTCGTCTGGCTCTCTGCTCTGTCTGCCTGTCTGTCTGTCTGCCTGTCTCTCTCTTTCGGGTTCTGTCTCCTAACCCACATTTTCATCTGTCTTCTGTCTCTTCCTTTTCTCCTTATGTCTGTCTCCTATGTCTCTCTTTCTCTTCTGTCATTTTCTACTTCTCCTCTCTCTCTTCCTCTCTCCTTTCTCTCTCCTCTCTCTCTCCCTTCTCTCTCTCTCCCTCCTCCCTCTCCCCTTCTTTTCCCCCTCCCCTCTATCTCTCTCCCCCTCTCCTCTATCTCTCTCCCCCTCTTCTCTCTCCCTCTTGTCTCTTCTTCCCTCTCTTTCCCTCTGTCTCTGTCTCTTTCTCTCTCTCTCTCCGTCTCTCTCTCTTACCTCTCTCTCCCCTCTCTTCCTCTTCTCTTCCTCTCTCTCTCTCTCTCTCTCCTCTCTCCCTCTCTCTCTCCCCTCTCTCCTCCTCTCTCTCTCTCTCCCCTCTCTGCCCCATCAAGCTATGGGTGTGTTTCGTCTGCCTGCTGTCGTTAATCTAACTAGCTAACGGCAGCGGGTGCTTTCTCAGGGCTGTTTCAGGTCACTCCGGTCCTGACGTCTAATAAAATGTGATAAACGTCATTTGAAAGCTCGCAGATGCCGTTTTCTTTTAACCCCCGAAAGGTCTGATTTGATTTGATGTGCCGATTTGATTTGATCAGACACACAGAGCAGTTAGCGGAGTGGCATGGAAAATAAACCCCGCTGTTCTACACCTCTTGGAACAGACAAATCCAATTTGCTCCTTCAGCAAAATGCATGCGTGACTGCATAGAGGTGTGTGTTGGGGGCTGCGTGCGCGCGGGGTGTGTGGGGATGTGTTGTGTGTGTGTGTGTGTGTGTTGTGTGGTGTGTGTGTGTGTGTGTGAAGGGAGAGAGGGATAAAGAGAAAAGACTGTGAGAGAAAGAAAGACAGACAGGGAAAGTAAAGGTTTCCCATAACCTAGTGGGCAGGTACAAAGCGTCCAGAAAACCTCACTTCTCCAGGGCCAGCATATTGGGGGCGTTCATCTCCTCTCCCTCGCTGCTTTTCCTTCCCTGACCCCCAAAGAGGCAGGTACCCATTTACAGCCGGGTGAACTGGGAACTGTACTGAAGCCAAGGCGCAAAACGGTCATCCATCCAAAGTGGTAATTACCTCGAGCTGCTTAACCTTTGGGTGGGGAAAGCCAGTGCTCCGACCACTGAACTACCACCCCCCCGACAGACAGACAGGCAGACATACAGGGAACAGACATACAGCAGGCAACAGACAGACAGAAAAAAGACAGACAGACAGAGAGACAACAGCAGGTAGACAGACAGACAGACAGACAGTAGAAAAAAACCCGGCAGACAAAAGCAACAGATAGACAGACAGGCAGCAGACACAGACAGACAACAGACAACCAGGCAGACAGATAAAACCAGACAGAGATAACTGGGTCTGGACAGAGCACCACAGGTTGATTTCCATGTCTATTCTTATTACTGCATTGATTTCTCAGTGTTATCTTTTTACTGTATTTTACATTTTTTACTGCATTGATTTTCTCAGTGTCTATTCTTATTACTGCATTGATTTTCTCAGTGTCTATTCTTATTACTGCATTGATTTTCTCAGTGTCTATTCTTATTACTGCATTGATTTTCTCAGTGTCTATTCTTATTACTGCATTGATTTTCTCAGTGTCTATTCTTATTACTGCATTGATTTTCTCAGTGTCTATTCTTATTACTGCATTGATTTTCTCAGTGTCTATCCCTTTTTACTGATTGATTTTCTCATTTTCTAATCCCTTTTTTATTCTTATTACTGTATTGATTTTCTCAGTGTCTATTCTTATTACTGCATTGATTTTCTCAGTGCCTAATCTCATTACTGCATCAGTGAGTTTGTCACTGTCTATACCCAAACTTCAATCCAAGCGAGCATATATCCGCTTGTTAAGAAAGAACCGAACGCACCATGCTTCCTCCAACTAGCTGCAGTCAAACAAAAGCAATCGGCCTCGCATGTCAGTGCTTCACGATTCACCTTAAAACGGGCGTCAAACTCCAACAAAAAAAACTAGAAAGTGAACTAGTGCAGAAAAATAATGATGACTTTGTGTTTACCGGAAGCTGCTTTTGGGTCAGGTTATAGCTGTGTGTGTGTGTGTTTAATCTCTCTCTCTCTCTCTCTCCCTCTCTCTCCCTCTCTCTCTCCTCTCCTCTCTCTCATCTCTCTCTCTCATCTCTCTCTCTCTCTCTCTCTCCTCTCTCTCTCTTTTCCTCTCACATCTGATTATACTTCTCCTATATATATATATATATAAAATATATAATATATATATATATATATATATATATATATATATATATCATATCTGTCTCTGACAGCAGACGCCTTTATCTACCCGTGCTATCAGCTATTAACCAATAACACAGACAAGTAAGACACCGAAAGGAAAACTATCCCCCAAAACCAGATAGAACAGCTTGACAGACAGCTAAATATTCACATCATAGAACTAGATCTTACGGAAGAAAGATCAAAGACTGAAGAGAGAGGCAAATGACAGACAGCAGAGCAGTACATAAAAAGAGGAGTAATAACTAGCCCATCCCAGCCCAGCCAAACACAGCACAGCACAGCACGGCACAGCACGGCACAGCACAGCACAGCACAGCGCAGCACAGTACAGCAAAGCACGGCACAGCACAGCACAGCACGGCACAACATGGCACAGCACAGCACAGCGCAGCCACAGTACAGCAAAGCACGGCACAGCATAGCACAGCACGGCACAGTACAGTAGAGTACAGCACATCACGGCACAGCACAGCACAGCACGGCACAGCACAGCACGGCACAGCACAGTACAGCACAGCACAGCATAGTACAGTACAGCACATCACGGCACAACACAGCACAGCACGGCACAGCACAGCACAGCACAACACAACACGGCACAGCACGGCACAGCACAGCACAGAACAGCACAGCACAGTACAGCACAACACAACACGGCACAGCACAGCACAGTACGGCACAGCACAGTACAGCACAACACAACACGGCACAGCACAGCACAGCACGGCACATCACAGTACAGCACAGCACAACACGGCACAGTACAGCACAAGACGGCACAGTACAGCACAGCACATCACAGTGCAGCACAGCACAGTACAGCAAGGCACAGCACAGCACAGCACAGCACGGCACAGTAAAACACACAGCAGCAGGGCAGGCAGGGCACAGCAGGTCACTATTTCCCACTGGCGGCCCCTTTCAGCACGGGCCCTACCCGTCCCTGGCCTCCCGAGGCCTGGCACGGCACAGACCCACAGGTTTCAGCTGCCTTCCGCCTCCTCCTTCCCCCCCCCCCCCACCCCCCCCTCATCCCTCCTGCCAACATCCCTTCAACACACACACACCCCCCCCCCCCCTGCCCCTTCACCCCTTCCTGAAACATCCCTTCAAAAACCCCAACAAACATCCCTCATCCCCTCCTGCCAAATCTCCTTCAACACAAACAACCCACTCCCTCATCCCCTCCTGCCAACATCTCCTTCAACAACACACACCCCCCCCCCCCCTCTCCTTACAAACACATGACGAGGCCGGCCTGCCCTACTGTGCATGATACATAAGAACAATACTGTCACGTGAATTCCACCTATCAAACCCTGAGTTTTGTCAAAAACAATGCACACTGGCTCCTGAAATAATGCAGCATATTCGAAACTTAGGCATTCATCGCCGCAAAATCAGACGGGGAACACGGGCAGGTGTGCGTCATCGCCAGTGGCAGGCTTCCCTCTCTCGTGTCTCCCCCCTCACCTCTGACTCACTTCTGTAACCGCTGTACAACGCTTCTCCCCACGCCGTCCACCCGACTTTCAGCTTCGTTTCTTCTGTTGTTTGTGAATCTGACAATGTATTTTGTTCTGATGATGATGTGTATCATGATGTATGTCAATCACCGAATCCCCTGATCAATACAGTTCTTTTGCCATCTTCTTCTCCCGATTCACCATCCAAACTCTTGTCTGTTCTTCCGCTAGCCACATCTCCACCATCGCCTTCATCCTCTTCCTCTGATTCTTGTCCAAACTCACCACTTTCATCTTCATCCTCTCCCCCTCCTTCAGATCTCCTTCAAGTTTGTCTGTTCAATGTGCAGTCTGTCTGTCCAAATGGAAAAGCCGACTACATTTCCGATTTCATCTCTGAAAAAAACATTGACCTAACCTTCCTCACTGAAACTTGGCTTAAACCACATGGCCATGAGCCCAAAATAAAACAGCTGACTCCTCCAGGATATAAAACTATTTCTTTTCCCAGACTCTCTCGAGGAGGTGGGATTGCCATAATTTTCAAAAACACATTGGAACCAGCTCTTTCTTTCAGCCACAACCTCCCATTCCCACACGACTCTTTTGAAGTTTGCGAAATCAACCTCAACTTACCTGGCCACTCTATTACGTTCTGTTGCCTTTACCGCCCACCTCCTAGCCGTAAGAACAACCTGACATCTTCTGTTTTTCATCAAGAATTCCAGTCACTCCTCGACCACTACAGCCTCTCTCCTACTAAACTTATAATTCTCGGTGACTTTAACTTCCATTTCGACAACCAGTCTTCTCCAGATGTCAAACGTCTTTCTCTTTCTCTGTCCAACCATTCTCTCTCCCAACTGGTAAACAAGCAACGCACAGATCTGGCCATATTTTAGACTGGCTGATTACTAATGCTTCATTTAATCTTGTTACATCTGTTTCTGTCACTGACGAACTGCATTCTGATCATTCCGCCCTTCTTTTCCACCTCAACATCACAAAACCTGTCAGAAAGAAGAAATATGTTACTCGTCGCAATCTTAAGGCCTTAGACATTCATACTTTCTCTTCACAAGCTTCCGAACGTTTTTTCAAAAACCTCTGACCACACTGACCTCTCTGAATACTATAACACTGTTCTCCGCCAATGCTTGATGAGCATGCACCTCCTACTGACCATCTCCTACCTGACAGACCCTGTGCGCCAGGTATAACCCAAGACATCCTGATAGCGAAGCGCAAACGCCGGCAACTAGAACGGCAGTGGCGGAAATCAAAAACCGAAATAAACAAACAGTTTTTCCGAAAACAAATAAACAAAGTCAAACTCTTAATCCATTCGCAAAGACAGAATACTACTCTTCCCAAATTCTCTGCGCTACATCCATAAAATCTCTTTTTCCCTCACCTCAAATCTCCTTGGGTCTGCAAAAACAACTCCTCTGCCTACCACCCACAGCCTGTCTGAACTTCCATCTATCTTTCTGCCTTCTTTTCAGACAAAGTCCACACATACGCTCCAGACTGGATCAGACTCATTTCCACCTGCACCTCCTGATCCCCAGTTCACTGGCACTACCTCTCTGTTTCCTTCTGTTCCACAAGTGAAAAAGAAATCATGACAATTCTGAAGGAAATGACTATAAAATCATGCGACCTCGATCCCATACCTGCTCCTGTTTTTCTCACAATGCCTTCCACAACTTGTACCTATTATCACTAAAATAGTAAACTCATCCTCTTCTGTCAGGACATTTTCCACAAGCTCTTAAAACCGCAATAGTCCACACCTCTACTGAAAAAGCACGACCTCGATCCCAACATTCTGAAGAATTATAGGCCTATCTCAACTTACCCTTTGTCTCTAAAGTACTAGAAAAAGTTGTTCTCAAACAGCTCAACAGTCACCTTCATTCCAATGATCTCCTCCCCCTTTTCAATCTGCCTATCGCCCCAACCACAGCACCGAAACCACCCATATCCATACTTAGATACACTTCTACTTGCTTCTGATGCAGGAAAAATCTCCCTCCTCACTCTCTTGATTTATCTGCAGCCTTCGACACTATAGATCACTCAATTCTTCTTCTCGCCTCCAAAATACGTTTGGTATCAATGGCACTGCCCTCACCTGGTTTACTTCACACCTCACAGACAGATTCCAGAAAGTTATTGTAAACAAAATTCAATCAAATCTGTCAAAATGGAATGTGGAGTTCCACAGGGATCAGTCCTGGGCCCCGTTCTCTTTACTCTCTACACTGCTCCACTCTCACATATAATAAACAACCACCATATATGATCATCATTTTCTATGCCGATGACACTCAGCTTCAGTGCAGTGATACTGTTGAAAACTTGCCTTCCCTCCTGACAAATATGTCCTACTGCCTTCAAGACATTCAAAACTGATGACTCAGAACAAGCTACAACTTAATGCCGATAAAACCGAAGCCATGCTCATAGGGACCCAACATAAACTTTCCTCCATCACAACAACATCAATACAATTCGGCAGTGCGTCAGTTCCTTTGTCCAACTCTGTGAAGTATCTAGTGAAGTTCTTGACAACACACTCATATGAAAAAATTCATCACCCAGACCTGCCAGTCTTGCTACTATCAATCACGTCGCATAAGTGCGATTCGCAAGTATCTGTCCACTGATGCAACTTCCAAGCTCGTCACATCTCTCATTCTTTCACGTTTAGACTACTGTAATACTCTTCTGGCTGGCCTACCAGCATCATCCATCCACTCTCTTCAACGCATACAAAACTCTGCAGCTCGACTGGTCCTAAGAAAGAAAAGATCCGAACACATCACTCCTCTTCTGCGATCTCTTCACTGGCTGCCAGTCTCACAAAGACTGAAGTATAAGATCATACCCTCTGTTTCAAATGTCTCCACAAATCTGCACCATCTTATCTTTGTAACTGTCTTCACCTGTACACTCCATCCCGTTCCCTTCGTTCAGCCGCAGATACTTTGTGCTTTCGAACACCCAGATTCAAACAAACCACTGTGGCTGTCGATCTTTTCTGTTTCTGGTCCGTCCACGTGGAATGACCTCCCTCTTCACTTCGCCAAAAACCTTCACTTGATACCTTCAAATCCAGCCTCAAAACACACTTTTTCCTAACCTGACACTTCCCCCCTCATATCCGTCTCTACTTTTCAACAGCATTCTTCATCTCCTAAGTGTGTTCGCGGGGTGTGTGTGTGTGTGTGTGTGTGTGTGTGTGTGTGTGTGTGTGTGTGTGTGTGTGTGTGTGTGGTGTGTGTTGTGTGTGTGTTGGTACATACACGTGCATAAATTTGAAATATGTTCTTTATTATATTTGAGGAAAGTTGCATGCGCGTAAATGATTTGAGTGCAAGCGCTTCGATTTGTTTGTTTTACAAGATTTGGCGCTATACAAATTCCATATATTATTATTATTATTATGATCACCATTGCAGAAATGACGATATAGATAGACAGACAGACAGACAGACAGAGAGATAGATAGATAGATAGATAGATAGATAGATAGACAGACAGATAGATAGATAGATAGATAGATAGGTAGATAGATAGATTAGATAATAAGATAGAATAGATAGATAGATAGATAGATAGATAGACAGATAGACAGATAATAGATAATAGATAGACAGAACAGACAGATAGATAGATAGATAGATAGATAGATAGAAGATAGATAGATAGATAGAAGACAGATAGATAGATAGATAGATAGATAGATAGATAGATAGACAGACAGATAGATAGATAGATAGGTAGATAGATAGATAGATAGATAGATAGATAGGTAGATAGATAGATAGATAGATAGAACTCGAACTCGAACTCGAACTTTTTATTGAGAGTAAATGGATAAGCTCGGGGCTTTTTTACACCATGCTCTCATAAAAAATTTTTTTTTAAAACACAAAAAAAACACACACAAAAAAAAACAACAACCCCCCCCCCCCCCATCCCCAAACAAACCCGCAAACAATCATTATCAACAGTTTTAAAGACACCAAAATGAAAATATCAAAATTGATTATTATAATCAAACACTATAAATGAGAACTAATACAATGACGATGAATGTCATACAAGGGAGACAATGAGAAAGAAAGAAAGCAAACAAACAAACAAACACAGACAAACAAGTATATATTATATATATAAAATTATATTTTTAAAAAAAAATAAAAAAACCACCACCACCACACACACACAACCACCGACTCAGAAACCACATTACAGAGAGAGACAAAGAGACAGACAGGCAGACGGACATACAGACAGCGGCAAAACAGCAAAGGATATAGAGAGTGAGGGGAGGGAGGGGGGGAGTTGCTTACAGAGTTATGGACAGTGTGAGGACAGAAATAGATCAACAGGGAAAGGACAAAAAACAAAACAAAACAACAACAGAAAAGAACGTGAAAAAATAAAATCGCTTTAAACATAAATTTGTGGCAATGACTACTACAGATAATTAAACAGAATTTGTGCTAATTTACTACAAATAGGATTTCGAACACAAAAATGAAATTCCAATATAACATTTCAAAAAAAATGTCTTGAACCCTTTTTAAAATAAAGACAAACTAGGTTTCGTTTAAATAATCGGGGATATTTTTCCATAGCTTACTACCTAATAAACCAAGGATGACATGAAAAGTCAACCTGGGGGGGGAATAAATAGAATCTTTTTCCTCGAATAACCTGATAAAAAATTTATCATACAATAGGGGGCGTAAATTATTCATAATCTTTTACATGAATACGACTTTATTGAAATGGCATTTCGATTTAATGGTAAAAATTGATTTTTTTAATCTTCATTTTGCAAAGATATTAAGGGGGTATTTAAATTTTTGGCGTCTGTAAAACTCTCAACGTTTTTAAACATTTTACTCGCCAGGTCCCACATTTTTTAACATAATCAAAACTGGTTTTATTATCCATAAAAGAACAACTTTCGATGTGCTCTCAAGGAAATGCTTTATTCATTGACTAAATACTTTTGGGGTAATTTCTTTGACAATATTGAAAAATGGCTCACCCGAAGATTATTGTCTACTTTAAGGGCCCAAAAATTTATGATTATTAAACCCCTTTTTACTATCTGATCATGAAAATTTTTAACTCTTGACAAAATTTAATTTTGCTTTTTTGTCTCGTTTTTGACTACAGAATTAGATTTTTTAGATGAAGAGCCATTGGTTTAGACAGCCCCAAAAATTGGTATCTATATCTTTTTGTAAATATTACATATAACATTGCTTTTTTTTTCCTTAGTAGAAAAGTCTATCATCTGAAATAGTTCAAAAAAGAAATATTTAATGGAAGATCATTAAAAAATAAAACAAAATTGGCCCAAGAACGAACCCTGGGGGGCACCATATTTATTGGGATGAAAGGGGGAATTCACAGTCTTGAAGAAATGCCTGCCATCTATTTTTAAAAATAGGAAAAAATCTAACTGAATCGAACAAACCCTACAAACAAGTTTCTTTATTAAAAATCATGGCAATGTGTCCAAAAGCCTTTGCAAAATCAACAAAAACTACCCCAACAAAAGACATTTTTAATATTTTTCATGCCATTGTTCTATTGGGTTATAACCAGATGTGACAAGAATGGTTTTTCATAAATCCGCTTTGCCTAGGATAAAAACAATGTGATTGTAAAAACACTGAAGGTTTTTCTTAAGTGCTTTTTAAGAGGCTTAGACAATGAAGACGGATGAATTGGTCTATAGTTTTTAGGGGCTTTTGGTCACCAATTTTAAAGGGGGAAAACTTTGGGACTCTAAAAGCTTGAGGAAAATGACATTTTTCTTTAAAGATTAAAAAGTATGTAATGCTCAGAAAAGGGGCTGAAACCTTCAATATTTTACTGTCTAGATTGTCCAAGCCCCTTGCATTAGGTTTAGGGAACACAATTCTTGTATACTTCATGAACAGTGAAAAAAAACTGAATTTAGATGTACATTTCTGATCCACAAAGTGATTTAGAGTGCAGCAGATCATTAAATTTTGTATTGTTAGCTAGAATTACCTTTTCGCCTACTGTAGCAAGGATGGAGCTGACAGCAATAGAGGCTGATGGAAAGCACTGTTTGCACAATGTAATGAGCTTTTTCCAGTCATCAGTTGAAATAGGTCCACCTGGACAGTCATTAAGCCCTACATGCACAATGACAAAGTCTTTGCCTGTTCATGTTTTGATAGGGTGTGTAGCCAGTTTGCGGTATTTGATAAAGTCAAGCCAGGTATACATATTTTGAATAACAAGTCTCTTGGGGTTTCGATCTTTTAGGGTCTATGTATCTAATGATAGAGTCACCAATTAGTACGAGATGAACAGTCAGAGGAATAGTCAATTTACTTAGTGTTTGTCCATGTGCTTGTTTTGGGTCATTCATCTGCTGTGTACATTCTTGCAGAGGAGCAGATGCTTTAGACAGTGCAGTCTTTTCTTTTCTGGAGATACAGTATTTGTATACTTGTCGAGAAATTTGTTCCTCATTAAGACTGAAAGAATGTGGAAACGATTGTCAGTTGGTAAGTCAGTTGTTCAGTGGTCTGGTCATCGGTCTCATAAGTCACTTTTGTACAGTCTTTACCACCTACGGCCTGTGAGGAATACAAACGGTCTGATACCTCTTCCCTAACTTTGTTGTATGGAAGTGTAGGTGTCAAAGGACAGTCAGTAGTGTTAATGCACCCCTTGGTCTGTTTCAGTTAGAGGTTTTTCAGCACTTTGTCAGTGGTTATGTCACATTGTATTGCACAGTTTCTTGGGGCATGATTTCTGCTTTATTTGCTTAGTTCAGAAGAAACTGTGCCCAAACAAGATTTCAGTGACTGATTTTCTTCAGTAGATTTTTCAGTTTGTGTCTGTATCGGAAATAATGTTCTTAACATCACTGACAGAGAATGAAAGGCTTCAGTCTTATGGTCAACATGAAGTTTGAGTTCATTTTGATAGA
>CM054147.1:1329280-1346780 GCA_028751875.1 Rapana venosa | reverse complement strand
TGTAGGGAGGAGGGGGGGGGGCAAGTGGTGTTGGATCAGACAGGAATGGGTCAGTTGTTATGGCTGGCTCCTGGTGGAATGACTCTTTCTGCTGCTTTGTAATGTGGTGGACTATCGTGTGCACACTTGGGAGAGGACCAGGGAGTAACGAGTGGCTTAACTGTCTAACTAACTGTATTGTTTTCGTGTTAATGATGGGACAAGACCAAGGGACTGGAAGAATTAGGAAAGCATTGTCAGGTTATGGACTGTTGTTTTCATTTATAAGTAGCACTCTCTACTAATTGGGAAGCTACTGTGACATACCGCAAGTGATATGACCAACGCCTGTGTTCGTACCCACTGCTAGGAAGTAGGTTTGGCTTATATTGGACTTGGTGGTGGTGGTGGTGGTTAACAGGGTGCTGAATATTTCCTATTGTGCTTTCAGAACAGACAGAACAGTGAAATGCTTTTATGTTGCTTCTATGGGTGTGTGTTTGGCAAGGGAATCTATACTTTTTCTGTTCATGTATCTATTCTTTTACTTTGAGAATAATGGAATAAGCACGCGTGTGCCTTTTCATACAAACTCGGTGTGTACAGTGTTTTATCGACTTTTTCCCCATTCCCACCGGCACAAATACCCTACTCTTCCAAAAGGTGGAACAGGTGTTAAATGTTTGCAAGATAGTTTGTGTGACTTGGCCCACGGGACCTAGGTTTACAATCTCATCCATAGGACTTTGATAGGTTGATTTTTAATCCGATGGTTTGCAGATAAGTATTTGGATACATTTTTTATCTGGCCCTTACTCTGAGGAGAAACTATCATTAATAATCACAACTAATAACTTCAGGTAAGCGTAAAAGTGTTTTGATATAAAAGAAAGAGAGACAGAGACACGTAGTGACAGAGACAGAGAGCGAGGGGGGTATGATTGTGTTTTGCCATTGTCAGAAGTTGTGGACAAAACGAGCATTTTCATGGTGTGACTACTTCACGCCAGCGCGAAATCAAGCGAAGAAAGTGATGTACCAAATATGCAAACAGAACATCCAGCACGCTATCGCCAGAGCTGCTCGTGCCATCATGTTTCATTGACCTGTGCATCACTTGCTTCCTGAGGCTGCTGCTGCTCCTTTTCCCCCTATCTTCCTCCCTGCCTTCTTCTTCCCTTCCTTCTTCTTCCCTGCCTTCTTCCTCCCTGCCTTCTTCCTCCCTTCCTTCTTCCTCCCTTCCTTCTTCTTCTTCTTCTTCTTCTTCTTCTTCTTCTTCTTCTTCTTCTTCTTCTTCTCTTTCTTCTTCTTCTTCTTCTTTCTTCGCTTCTTCTTCCCTTCCTTCTTCTTCTTCTTCTTCTTCTTCTTCTCTTCTTCTTCTTCTTCTTCTTCTTCTTCTTCTTCTTCTGCTTCTTGTTCTTCTTTGCATTCCTCTTCTTCTTTGCATTCCTCTTCTTTTTTGCATTCTTCTTCTTCTTTGCATTCTTCTTCTTCTTCATTCTTCTTCTCTTTGCATTCTTCTTCTTCTTTGCATTCTTCTTCTTCTTCTCTTTGCATTCTTCTTCTTCTTTGCATTCTTCTTCTTCTTTGCAATCTTCTTCTTCTTCTTTGCATTTCTTCTTCTTTCATTCTTTCTTCTTCTTTGTATTCTTCTTCTTTGCATTCTTCTTCTACTTCTTTGCAATCTTCTTCTTTGCATTCTTTGCATTCTTCTTCTTCTTCTTTGCATTCTTTGCATTATTCTTCTTCTTTGCATTCTTTTTTGCATTCTTCTTCTTCTTTGCATTCTTCTTTTTGCATTTTTCTTCTTCTTTCATTCTTCTTCTTCTTTGCATTCTTCTTTGCATTCCTTCTTCTTCTTTGCATTCTTCTTCTTCTTTGATTCTCTTTTTGCATTTTTCTTCTTCTTTCATTCTTCTTCTTCTTTGCATTCTTCTTTGCATTCTTCTTCTTCTTTGCATTCTTTTCTTCTTCTTCTTTGCATTCTTCTTTGCATTCTTCTTCTTCTTTGCATTCTTCTTTGCATCCTTCTTCTTCTTTGCCTTCTTCCTCAGCCTTCTTCTTTTTTGCATTCTTTGCATTCTTCTTCTTAGCACTCTTTTTCTTCTTCTTTGCATTCTTCATTGCATTCTTCTTCTTATCCTACAACCTTGATCAGCTATATTTATTGAAGTGAGTATAATGCTGTTACTTGAATTGTTATAGGGTAATTCAGTTTGTCAATAGTTTAGCTCATACATAGAGAACTTATATCCATACCATCCCAACTGACTTTGTACACGTTAATTTGCATGACGTCAAAGTGAAAGCCTGTTGAAATACAAGTAGATATCAAAAATTAGTATCTAAGATTACGTTTCCATTTTGCGTTACTGGGGTATGTTGGTTTAATGTGTGTGAGGTAGTGGGACGGGAATACGTTCACGCGCAATGTTATATTGTTATGGCACCGAAACCAGTGTACTGATTGGACATATAACACACAATACTGGCCTGAAACACTTCAACTTAAGCATGCTTGTGCTACTGATATAGGTGCTTAAGTGTATGTTCAGTAGAGAAAAAAACCCACTATTGACGGTTGTTTTTCTGCTATATGGGCTATGATTATTTATATCAATACATGGAGTTCTCGTAGCTTTTAATGTATATTAAAGAACAAGAATACTCAGGTTCTACATACATGGGCGGGGAACGAATACTGAGCCGAAAAGGAAAGAGCAGCGGATGTGGAGACTGGCTGAAAGCAGGATGGGAGGAGTGTGTTTCCCCGCCAGCTGTGAGGCCACATTGGTGAGCTGTGTCCCCATCAGAAGGGCGTGGACATCAATCACCTCAGCCTGAGGCCAGGGCAACAGGCAGGCAGGGAAGCACAGCGTGGGGAGAAGTCAAGAGCGGGGGGAGGGAGGAGGAGGGGGGAGGGGGAGGAGGAGGAGGGGGGGAGGGTGGCAGGAGGTGGAGAGGAGGGCGGCCAGGGGCTGCAGCACACGGTCAGTCTGCTGCACATCTGTCACCCAGGCTGAACATCCTCATTGCCAGTCTGCCCTGTCCTCTGTGGCTTTCTCTGCGCTTCATTGATTGCTGCACTTATGGCTTCCTTCCTTCCTTCCTTCTTTGTTTAGTTTGCTTGGGTTCCGTTTGCTTTTTCTCTCTTTCTCTGTTTCTGTCAAAATGTATGTCCTCAGGCTGGCTGTATGTTTATTCGTCTGTCTGACTGTCTGACTGCCTGCCTGCCTGTCTGTCTGTCTGTCTGTCTGTTTCTGTCTCTGTCTCTGTCTGTCTGTCTCTCTCTTCTGTCTCTCCCCATATTAATAAAGATGTATATCAATAAACATGAAAAACAGTGAGAGCCGCAGACATTAGAGCTATGTTCGCACCTGAATTTTGTCAAAAACAATACACGCTTGCTCCTGATATTAAGCAGCATATAACACACTTAGGCATTCATCGCTGCAAAACCAGACGGGGAACATGGGCAGGCCGACGTCATCGCCAGTGATGGGCTTCCCTCTCCCGTGTCTCCCCCCTCACCTCTGGGCGTCACTTCTGTTACCCTGACAACGCTTCTTCCCCATGCTGCCGTCCCACCCGCCCCTTCAGGTTCACTGTTCTGTTGTTTGTAAATCTGATAATGTTTTTTGTTCTTGATGATGATGATGAAAAGGTGTAATATCATGATGTGTTTCAAACACAGAATCCCTTTATTACACAGTTCTTTCACCTCCCTTTTACTCCTGATTCACCATCAAAACTCTTGTCTGTTCTTCCGCTATGCCGCATCTCCACCCTCGCCTTCATCCTCTTCCTCTGAAAGCTTTTCCAAACTCACCACTTTCATCTTCAACCCCTTTCCAAACCTCCTTTAGATCTCCCTTTAAGTTTGTTTTTTCAATTGCAGTCTGTCTGTCCAAATGGAAAAAACCGACTACATCTCTGATATCATCTCTGAAAAAAACATTGACTTAACCTTCCTCACCGAAACTTGGCTTAAAACCACATGGGCCCTGAAACCAAAAAAAAAACAGCTGACTCCTCCTGATATAAAACTATTTCTTTCCCCCGACTTCTGGGATAGCCATCATCTCAAAGACCTTTTGGGAAACCCTCTCTTTCTTTCAGTCACAACCTTCAATTCTCTCATGAATCTTTTGAAGTTTGGCGAAATCATCTCAACCTACCTGCCATTCTTATACTATCTGCTGCCTTTACCCTCCACCTCCCAGCCGTAAAAAAAACCTAACATCTTCCTTTTTCACCAAGAATTCAGTCACTCCTCGACCACTACAGCCTCTCTCCCACTAAACTATAATTCTTTTGACTTCACTTCCATTTCGACAACCAGTCTTCTCCAGATGTCAAACCCGCCCTTTTCTTTTTTTCTCTGCCCAAAAACCTTTCCCTCTCTCTCAACGGGTAAACAAACCCAACGCACAGTCTGGTCATTTTTTAGACTGGCTGATTACAAATGCTTCTTTTAACCCTTGCACTTCTGTTCCTGTCACCGACGAATTGCATTCTGATCTTTTCCCGGCCCCCATTTTTTTTCCCAAACTTAACACAAAAAACCTGTCAGAAAGAAGAAATTTTGTTAACTCCCCGCAATCTTAAGGCCTTAGCCCTTTCATACCCCTCTTCACAAGCTCCCAAATTTTTTTTTCACAAACCTCTGACCACACTGCCCTTTCTCTGACCAAAACCCTTTTCTCCCCAAACTGCTTAAAGGGCTTGCACCTCCAACTGACCATTCCCCCCCCGCCCGCCCCCGGGGGCCCCAAAGGTAAAACCCAAGACATCTTGATAGCGAAGCGCAAACCGCCGGCAACAAAAGGGCAGGGGCGGAAGTAAAAAAACCGAAAAAACAAAAAGCTTTTTCCGAAAACAAATAAACAAAGTAAAACCTTAACCTTTTAAAGAAAAGACAATTTACAAACTCTTCCCAATTCCTGTGCTACACCCAAAAAAAAGTTTTTTTTCCCCCCCCAAAAATTTCTCCTTGATCGGCAAAAAAACTCCTCGCCTAACACCCACATTTTCCCCTGAATTTCCCACCCCAAAATTTTCTGCCTTCTTCTCAGACAAAGTTCGAAACATACGCTCCAACGGGTTTCAGCCCTAAATTTCCACCTCGCTTCCGACCCCCAATCACTGCACTCCTCTCTTTTTCCTTCCATCCCACAAAGAAAAAGAAATAAAGAAAATTTTTCTAAAGGAAATGACTATAAAAATCAAGCGCCCTTTGACCCATACCTCCCTCCTGTTTTTCTCAAAAGCCTTCCACAATTTGGGAAACCAAATATCAAAAAAATTAGTAAACCATCTCTTGTGTCAGGAAATTTTCCATCAGCTTTTAAAAAAACAGCAAAAGTCACCCCTCCAACTAAAAAAACCCACGACCCTCGATCCCAACATTCTGAAAAAATTATGGGCCTTCTCAAACTTACCCTTTGTCTCTAAAGTACTAGAAAAAGTTGTTCCAACAGTTTCAACATCACCTTCATTCCAATGATCCCCTTTCCCCCATTTTTTAAATCTCCCTTTCCCCCCAAACCAAAAGCACCGAAACCCCCTAGTCCACACTTTAGAAAAACATTTCAAACTTGCTTCTAAAGCGGGAAAAATCCCCTCCTCCCCTTTTTTTAAACTTATCTGCAGCCTTGATACCAAAAGTTTTAACCAATTTTCTTTCTCGCCCCCAAAATACGTTTGGTATTAACGGCACAGCCCCACCGGGTTTACTTCATACCTACAGACGGGTTTCCCCAGAAAGAATTGTAAAAAAAATTTAAATAAAAACCTGTAAAAAGGGAATTGGGGGTCCCGCAGGACAGCCCTGGGCCCGGTTCTTTTTACTCTCTAAAACGGGCCCCACTCTCCCCATAAATAAACAACCCCCAAAAATTGCATCTTTTTTCCCGATGAACCACTTCAGTGAAGGGATACTGGAAAATTTTCCCTTCCCTCTGACAAATATTCCTCCCTCCCTTTCAAACATTCAAAACGGGGATGACTCAGAACAATTACAATTTAAATTTGCCGAAAAAAACCGAAGCCATCCCCCCCACGGGGACCCAACATAAATTTTTCCTCTATCGAAAAACTTCAATAAAATTTTGGGCAAAAACCCCATTTTCCTTTGTCCAACTCTGTAAAGTATTTTAGGAGAAATTTTCTTACAAAAACACTCTCTTTTAAAAAAAACCCATCCCCGCCCTTTTCCCCAAACCCCCTTGCCCTAAAATTTTACGGCGAAATAAGCGCGATTCCCCAAGTATCTGCCACTGATGCAATTTCCAAGCTTGCAACTCCCCATTCTTTCACTTTTAGACTACTGTCATTCTTTTTTTGGCGGGCCTACCAAAACACCTATCCACTCTCTTCAACCAACAAAACTCTGCACCCGGGACTGGTCCTAAGAAAAAAAAAATCTGAACACATCACCCCCTTTTCGCGATCTCCCATTTTGGTTTGCCTGCCCAAAAAAGGACTGGGTATAAAATAAAATACCCTCTGTTTCAAATGTCCCACAAATCTCCCACCCCTTATCTCTGAAAACTGTTTTCATAGAAACACTCCATCCCTTTCCCTTCGTTCACTGCAGATATTTTGTGTTTTCAAAACACCCAATTCAAACAAACCACGGGTTGGGGCCGTCCCCCCTTCTCTGTTTCTGGTCCATCCACCTGGAAGACCTCCCTCTTTCATTTTGGGAAAAAAAAAGCCTTCACTTGATCCCTTAAAAACCAGCCTAAAAAACACACTTATTTCCTACCTGAAAACTTCCCCCCCCAAAAATCTGTCCCTAATTTTCAACAAACATCTTTTCCCCCTTTTAAGTGTTTTTCCGAGTGTGTGGGGTTGGGGTGTGGTGGTTTTTGTGTTTGGTGTGGGGTGTGGGGTGTTTTTTGGGGGGTATGTGTGTGTGTGTGGGGTGTGTTTGTTTTGTGCGGTGTGTGCGTGGGATGCGTTTCATACTGTTTCGCGCATGGTTTTTTTAAATCTGTTTTTCATTTTGTTTTAAGGGATTTTTCATGCCTGTAAATATTGAGTGCAAAGCGGGTTCGATTTTTTTGTTTTTTTTTACAAAATTTTAGCCCCTATAAAAATTCCATAAATTATTATTGAAAACCAAACCAAATTAGCCTTTGGAAGACCTTAAAAAAATTTGAAAAGGGGGAGAGATAAAAACGGACGGTTTCCCTACACATTTTGAACACCAACACTGTGCAGGCTGTTTCAGCTGGCGGGAACAACCACTGCAGCAGCAGCTGATACCCAGCTTTTTTCCCGAAGCGCCTATCCCTTATCCCACTTTACCTTCTCCTGTAGAAATCCTCACGACATTCCTGACTGCAATTCTACGTCATTTCCCGGGCCCTTTCCCTTTCCCCGTTTACCCTCATCACAAAACAAAGAACTCCAGACAACCCTTACCTCACGGGTTTAGTTTAACAGAAAAGGGCAGACAGACAGACAGAGGGACATTGGGTTTACGTTGACCTTAAATTTTGATGATCCTTTACGGGTTGCAGTGTTGCAGCGACAAAAGGGGGATTCTGTAAGTGGGATCAAAAACTGATTGTCCCGTAAGGGGGGCAACACTGAAATTTCTTTAGAGGGATCAAAAAAAAACTGATTGTCCTTTTAGATGGGACAACCTGATTGTCTGTTAAAATGGGGGTCAACACTGAATTTTGAAGATAAATGACTCTCCCGTCAAAAGAGGGTTTTATAAAGGGGGGGCCTGGGGGGGGGGGCGACTTTACCGAAAAAATCAAAAAACGTTGGGCCGGGCAGGAAATTTTGGGCAGGATAAATTTTTTTGGGGGAAGATGGTTCATAAAGAAAAACACAAGCCAAGGGAAAACCCGAAAAGTCTGTTTTCATGGAAAAACACAAATTAGCATTTTAGGAAAGTCAAGGAAAGGGAAAGGGGCAAAAAAAGGGAGAAACGTGAAAACATACACTGTGCTAACCTTACAGGGGGCACCTTGTCCCGGGCTTAGGAAGAAACCCAAACAAAAGCTGCATTTTCTGACCTCCAAACTGTTCCCCAAATGGAAGCCCCCCAATTTTTCCCCTTTACTTCTCCCCACATAGTTTCCCCCCCTTTTCCCCCCTGTTTATTTTCACACCCCTCCAACCATTCTACTCCCATTAAAAGTCATCACAAGCAACCCAGACGCCAGACCCAAAATTTTTTCACGATGAAGACAAACGGGCCTTTTAAAGACGCGGGTCAAGTCAATACGTCCAAATGATGCATGCATGACTTTCTGAGGGCCCCCAATAGGATGGCAGTGCTTTTTGAAAAATGGAAAGACGTTTGCCCCCGATGGCAGGGGGGCAAGGGAAGCCCGGAAACCCGCTGCCTTGCAAAGCCGCGTTTCCGCTTTTTGTTTTTATTCCGTGGAAAACTTCGTGCCAAACCTCCCTTTTAATGGGGAAGGGGAAGGTTTGGGAAAAAGCTAACCCCATTAATTTTGTTTTTGCTTTTTTTATTTGGCATGGGAAGGTTGGGAAAAAGCTAACCCCAATTTTAAATTTTTAAAAGCTTTTTAAAGGGAGTGAAAAGGGTTTTTAAAAAGCTAACCCCCTTAAATTTTTTATTGCTTTTTGATAGGGGGGAAGTTTGGAAAAAATAATCCCATTAAAATTTTTTATGCTTTATTCATAGGCAGGGGGCGGTTGAAAACAGCTAACGTCAAATTTTTTTTGTATTGCTTTTTTTTATAGGCAGGGGAAGGCGAAAAAAGCTAAACCCCCTTTAAAAATTTTTTTACTTTATTTTTAGGCAGGGGAAGGGGCGGAAAAAGCTAACCCCATTCATTTTGTATCTTTATTTTTAGGGAGGGAAGGTCCGAAAAAAGCTAACCCCATTTAAATTTGTATTCTTTAAATTTTTTTCCCGGGGGAAGTTGGGAAAAAAAACTAACCCCACTAATTTTTTTATTGCTTTGTTTATAGGCAGGGGGGAAAATAGAAACGGCAAAAAAATGGGGCGTCCCTATTTTGCAAACATAAAACAATTTTTTCAATGTTGTTTCCTTTTGTTTCAAATTTTTTTTGTTGTTTTTCATCTTGTTTTAAAATGGGTGTGCCCTGTTTTTGAAAAAGACTTTTTAGAATAGTCCCGTTCCGCTCTCTTGGATTATTCTCTCTTTTTCTTCAAAACACTACCTTTACTTTTCTCTGTTTCTGGGCGGTATGTTTTGTGTTGTTGTCTTGTCTTTTTCGAAAAAGCATTGTTGTATATTATGTTTTATTTTGCGCATAAAAGCGCTATATAAATTCCATATATTTATATTCTTATATAAATCTAATATTATATATTATTAAAAGCACTGATGCGCTCGAGCGCGCCAGCAGTAGTATGTTTGTGTTGTGTGTTGTGTGTGTGTAGTGTTCGTGTGAAAAGGAGAGAGAGCTCGAACAAACAGATCTTGCTAGCTACTGTGCATTTGTCATAAGAAAGAGAGTGAAGTGAAAGATCAGACATGAGAGTCATGAGTGTATTGCTGGCAATGGCAGAAAAAAGCTGCGCAGCTGTGGTAGCGTCCTCAGCCCGGCATGACTTTCAACCAAAACAATTGACCAACAGATTGCTGCACACAGGTACTTGCCATGACAATCAGTTTCATGAGCAGTTCCTTGATTTATGTTCATTGACATAATGCATATGTTCTTCATTTCTCTTCTTCTTCTTCTTTCTTCTTCCTTCTTTCTTCTTCTTCTTCTTCTCTTCTTCTTCTTCTTCTTCTCTCTTCTCTTCTTCTTCTTCTTACCTTGTCATCACCATGTTTGTTGCCGTCGTTATTCTTCGTTTCTTTTTCCTGTCTTTGCTTTCTTATACATATATATAAAGGAATAAAAGAGGTGTCTACCCATTGTTTAAAAGAAAGACAACTCTCTGTTTGTGTGTGAATTCTGATGTTCAGCACGTGAGGTGTGTCAGCAATAGGAGGCAGGGGAAGCAACCCCCTCATTCCCCTGCTGTCAGGAAACTAGGCAGGAAGAGAAAGGCCAAGGTCAATGAGCTGGGAGTTATAGTTGTTTGCTTGGCTTTAGTTTTGTTTGTTTGTTTGTTTGTTTGTTTGTTTAGGGGGGGGGGGAGTGTTTGCTGGAGTCCTTGCAGAAGTTCAGTCTGTTCCAGATGTAAGCAGCCAACCATGTTCATTGACATTCATCACTGTCGTCTGCACTCACAATTGGGTTTGTGTGTGCTTCGCTAATCTCACAAGTAGTGTTTTCCTGTGTTTGTTTGTTTGTTTGTGTGTGTGTGTGTGTGTGCGTGTGTATGCGTGCTTTGTTTATTGCTTGTTTTCTATCTGTCTGTGTAAGTTTGCATGCTTTTATGTCTGTGAGTTTCTTTACTTTTGTCTCCCTGTCTTTCCATCTATCTATCTATCTATCTATCTATCTATCTATACATCCATCCATCCATCCATCCATCTATCTATCTACCTATCTATCTACCTACCTATCTATATATCTATCTGTCTGTCTGCCTGTCTGCTTATCTATCTGTTTGTCTGTCTGTCTGTCTGTCTATCTATCTATCTATCTATCTACCTATCTATTTATCTATCTATCTATTTATCTATCTGTCTGCCTGGCTATCTATCATCTATCTATCTATCTATCTTGTCTGTCTATAATATATATAATAATATATATATCTATATATATAATATATATATATGTTTATCTGGCACTGTCTGTGCTATCTTTCTGTCTATTCTGTCTATCTATGATCTATCTATCTATCTATCTATCTATCTATCTATCTCTATCTTTCATTCTATCTATCTATCTAGCTATCTGTCTGTCTATCTAACCATCTATCTGTTTGTCTGTCAATCTAGAAGAAGAAGAAGAAGAATGAAGAAGAAGAAGAAGAAGAAAGAAGAAGAAGAAGAAAAGAAGAAGAAGAAAAAAAAGAAGAAGGAGAAGAACAAAGAAGAAGAAAAAAGAAGAAGAAGAAGAAGAGAAGAAGAAGAAGAAGAAGAAGAAGAAGAAGAAGAAGAAGAAGAAGAAGAAGAAGAAGAAGAAGAAATGGAACTATATAGTGCTATATCTTGCAAAGTCCTTCGGATGAAACTATAAACCGAGGCCCCATGTGCGAACACAGCATAACATCTTGCACACATGTTAAATCCTGTTCCGCTTTTCTTAAGAGTAGGCAAATGTGTGCCGGTGGGAACAGATGACAGAATTTACAAAACCGCATACACACGGGGACTAGATGTAAAAAGCACATAAGTGCTTATTACATTATCCTCGATATAAAATACATACATACATGCATACATACATAAATATAAAAAGACAAATCAAAGCGCTTGCATTCAACCTAATCTTATACAGTCATGCAACCAATGACAAACAATCAATAGTTTAAACAAACATATATGACAAAAATGGTACACTGAAGACCAAATCTATGAAATTAAATTTCAATAGTCAAATGTTTTTTTTAAAAGTACACACACGCACACAGGGGTCAAATACTTAAGCAGGGTGATAGGACATGAGGTCGCAAGAAAGGGGTAATGTGTTAAGATTTTTTTTGGGGGGGAACTAGTCGAGCTGTGGAGTTTTGTATACGTTGAAGGGAGTGGATAGATGATGCTGGCAGACCAGTTAGAAGAGAATTGCAATAGTCCAGACGTGAAAGAGTGAGAGAAGTGACAAGTTTGAATGTTGCATCGTTGGACAGGTACTTTCGAATTGCACTATTACGCCGTAATTGATAGTAGCACGACTGACAGGCCTTGGTGATGAATGTTTTCATAGAGAGTGTGTTGGTGATAACAACACCTAGATACTTCACAGCAGTGGATAGAGGGACTGATGTATTGCCGAGTTCTGTTGAAGCTGTTGTAATGGAAGAGAGTTTGTGTTTGGTCCATACGAGCATGGCTTCGGTTTTCTTTGCATTTAACTGTAATTGTTAATCTATCTAACTATCTGTCTATGTATCTGTCTATATGTTTGTCTGTCTGTCTGTCTGTCTATCTATTTATCTGTCTGATCTATCTATCTATCTATCTATCTATCTATCTATCTATCTATCATATCCTATCTATCTATTTGTCTTCAATTTATCTATCTATACCTATTCTACTATTATCTATCTAATCTGTTTGTCTATTTTTCTATTATCTATCTATGTCTATCTATCTATCTAATATCTATCATATTACCCTATCTAATCTTCTTCTATCTATCTTCATCTACTATCTAATTCTATCTATCTATATCACTATATCTATGAGCTATCTAGTCTATCTATCTATCATATCTATCTATCATCTTTCTTTCTAGTATAATTATCTATTATCTATCTATACTATCTATCTATCTATCTATCTATCTTCTATCTATCTATATCTATTATCATCTATCTTCGTCATATCTATCTAACATCATCTATATCTATCTAATCTATATCTATCTATCTATATCTATCTATCTATATTTTTATCTATCTATCTTTTCACCCTATCTATCTATATCTTAATCTACTATACACTATCTAATCTATCTTTATAATCTATCTATCAAATATATCATATCTAGCTATATCTATTATTTCTTTTCCTATCTATATCTATCTTTTTCTATCTATACTATCTATTATCTTTATACTACCAAATCTATCTAATCTACTATATCTATCTATATCTATCTATTTATCTTCTATATCTATCTAACAAATCTAATCTATCAAAACCCTATATCTACTATCTATCTATCTATATCTAATCTATCATATCTATCTATCTATCTTCTTTTATTTTTTAAATCTATCTATATTCTTTTCTATCTATATATCTATCATCTATATCTATCTTATTTTAATCTATATCAAATCTATATATTCTATCTATCTACTATATCTATTCTATTCATATCTATCATCTCCTTTTCTCAGTGTCTCTTCCTCTCTTCACTTTCGTCTGACTCCCTCCCTGTCACTCCTTGTCTGTCTCCCATGTTTTTGTTTCCCCTCTCTCCCCCTCTGTCTCTCTTCTCCTCAAATTTCCTTCAAAACAATCTTAATATTAATATTCATTCTTTATAAAGCTTAATTCACACCCCTTACACACTTACAACACACAACACACACACACACACACACACACACACACACACAACACACACACACACACACACACACACACAACTGGATAAGTGTTGGTGTTTCTCGGCATTTCTGTATTGACCTATGTTTTGGAAGTTCTGTCTCTGCGTCAGTGTCTGTGTTTCTCTGATACCTCTGTGATGCGTGTCATTCACTTCTGTTCTCCGCTTCTTTTCTTCTCTCCCACACATACCTGCCTACACAACGCTATAACTGCAAGGTTCTGTGTTTATGCCTGCAAGAAACAGGGAGATAGGAGAAAGACTGGTAGTCGCCAGGTAACGCACCTGCTTAAAAACTTGAAGATGTGGATTTGATTCCCGAGGTTTTTTTCTTTTGTTTTTGTTTTTGCTTTCCTTCTTTGGCTACAAATCTGAGGTTGACCCAAGGTGAGAATTTGGGTGTGCAGCTGTCTTGCTCACCGTAAAGGTAGCCACATTCCGACTTTGAGTGATGGTCTGGGTGCCAGGATTGTTAATGAGATGATAAACTAAGGCCCTGCGCACAACCCGTGATTGGTGCATAAAATAAACACACAACATCTGTTCCTGGAAAAAATATTTTGTAAATGTCACTCTGATAGGGAAATAAACATACTTTCAAACAGGAAAATACAAAATATGGTGCTAATGCTATTGTAACGGTATTCTCTTCACTGTGAAAGCAGTCCTAATTTCTTTTAGACAAATCTGCCATGAGCAAAACTTGCATTATTTTAATTCAATTCATTTGAGAGAAAAAGAGAGGAGCATAGAGTCAGAGAAAAAGCCTATCGTTATATCTTTGCTTTGGGTTGTTTTTTCTACCTCATCCCAGTATGATTTCAACCCCAAAAAATTGTTCAACATATATCAAAGAAGATGTCCCTCACGACATTAACCAAGCATTTTATTCAAATACGCCCTGTTTACATATACACCACTCACTCTCCCCCTATCTTTGTTTCCATCTTCTTCTTTCCTGTTGCCATCGTCAATGTCTTTTTTTCTTCTTCACCTTTGTCCACGTCGTTGTTCCCTTTAATTCCATCATCCTGTCATGGCTTTTTCTGATTGGTAGAGGGAGGAAAGAGGTGGCTACGCCATTGTACAAAGGGAGACAAACTCTGATTCTCTGTGTGTGAACTCTGACGCTCACCACATGAGGTGTGTCAGCAATCAGAAGGCAGGGGAAGCAACCCCTCATTCCCCTGCTGTCAGGAAAGAAGGCAAGAAGAGAGAGGGCCCGGTCACTCAGCTGGTGTTTACCCTTTTTCGTTTAGCTTTCTTTTGTTTGTTGGTCGGGTTGTGCTTTGGGGAGAAAGGGGGGGGGGGGGGGGGGGGGGGGGGGGGGGGGGAGGGGGGTCTTGCTGGGTTCAGGGTTTTTGTAAACCTGCAGCAACCGCCTCTTTGACATCGAACACTGCCCTCTGCACCACCAGCACTTGGGGTCTGGATGCCTTTATTAACTCAGCACCTGTCTGTATTGTGTTTGTTTTGTTTTAATTTCTGTTGTTCCTATCTGTCTGTGTGTCTCTATGTATGTCTGTTGCCTGTCTGTCTGTTTGTATTTTGTTTTGTTTTGAATGTGTTTTCTTTCTGACTTTCAGCCTTTAAGTCTCTCTCTCTCAACAACAGGATTGGATTGGATCTCTCCCCTCCCCCTCCCCCCCCTCTCTCTCTTCCCTCTCTCTCACATCCTCCATCTCTTCTCTCTCTCTCTCCCTCCGTCTCTCCCTCTCCTTCTCTCCTCATCTCTCCCAGGAATCTGCTTAAATGAAACACAGAGGTCCCTGACATTACATCTTAGGTTAACAAATAACAGCTCTAAGCTCTACAAAAACATTTCCCGGATACCGGGTTTGCCATCTCTCTGTAAGGTCAACTTCATTTTTATAAAAAAAAACCTGAGCAACGTTGTTAAAATAACTATGCTGCATAAAACTGCTCATACATATGTAGCCACAAACATTATTGATTGTGATGTAGCCTTAACTAGAAAACACAAGGATGACATGAAAAATGATTATCTTGATGTAAGCCCCCAGAAGGGCAGTTAACTCTAGTCTGACCAGCCAGTCACTGAGGGATGATCTGACAGTAGCGGCGCTGAACACTGTGCAGGGGGGAGTCAGCGCTACACGAGGCGCCACAGTCACACCCTCAGACAAGATGGAGGGGTCTGGGACAGCGGGGTGTTGACAGGGCCTCCGTCATCCAGGGGCCTGTAGGGGGCTGCCTCCCTGTCTGCCCTGTCTCTCTTCCCTCACTGCCTGCTCTCTGTGGCTGTGCTGTGCTGTGCTGTGCTGCGCTGTGCTGTGCTGTGCTGTCTGTGCTGTGTGGTGTGAGGGTGTGGCGTGAGGGTGTGGTGTGAGGGTGTGGTGTGCTGTGTGGTTGAGGTATGGTGTGAGGGTGTGGTGTGAGGGTGTGGTGTGAGGGGGTGCTGTGCTGTGTGGTGTGAGGGTTGGCGAGGGGGGGAGGTTCTGTGTGGTGTGAGGGTGTGTGTGAGGGTGTTGGGGAGGGTGCTGTGTGTGTGGTGTGAGGGTGTGGTGTGAGGTGAGGTGAGGGTGTGCTGTGCTGTGTGGTTGAGGGTGTGGTGTGAGGGGTGTGTGAGGGTGTGGGGTGAGGGTGTGCGGTTTAGGGTGGTGTGAGGTGGTTTAGGGTGTGGTGTGAGGGTGTGGTGTGAGGGTCTGGTGTGTGGTGAGGTGTGTGTGAGGTGTGGTGTGAGGTGTGCTGTGCTGTGTGGTTGAGGGTGGGTGTGAGGGGGTTGTGTGTGTGGGTGAGGGGGTGTTGAGGTGTGTGTGAGGGGTGGTGGTGTGAGGTGTGGTGTGGTGTGAGGGGGTGTGTGAGGGTGTGGTGTGAGGGTGGTGTGAGAGTGTGGTGAGGGTGTGGTGTAGATGTGGGGGAGGTGTGGTGTGGGGGTGGCTGGCTGTGTGTGAAGGGTGTGGTTGAGGGGTGTGGGTGTGAGGGTGTGGGGTGAGGGGTGGTTAAGGGGGTTGGGTGAGGGTGTGGTGTAGGTGTGGTGTGAGGTTGTGTGTGTGTGTGGGTGGGGGGGTGGTGTGGGGTTTTGGGGTGTGGTGTGGTTGGGGTGGGTGGGGTTGAGGGGGGTGGTGTGGGGGTGGGTTAAGGTTTTGGGGGTTGGGGGTTTGGTGGTGAGGGGGGGGTGGGGGTGGGGGGGGTGAGGGTGGTGGGGGTTTTGGTGGAGGGGTGGTGGAGGGTGGGGGTGGGGGAGGGTGTGGGGGGTTGGGGTTGTGGTGTGTTGAGGGTGGGTGAGGGGGGGTGTAGGGTGGTTGGGGGGTTTTGGGGTGGGGAGTTGTGGGTTTTGGGGGTGTGGTGTGATTTTGGGGGTGTTTTTTGATGTGGGTGAGTTGGGGTGTAGGTGGGTAAAATTTGTTTTTGGGGGTTTTTGGGGGGTTTGGGGGGGGGTGTGGAAGGGTGGAAACCCCCGGCCCGTTCGATTTTCCACCTTTCACTTTCCTTTTTTTCATTTTCTTTTCCTTCGTTGCGTCCCCCCTTTTTCTCTTTGGTCTTCTTTTTCCACTTCCCTCTTTTTTATTTTCCCCCTTTTCCTCCCCCTCCTTCCCCTCCTTATTTCTTTTTTTATCCCTTTTCCCTCCCCCCCCCCCTTAAAAATTTCCCCCCCCCCTGGATTAACGTCAGGGGCACTCTGCCCCCCAAGTTCCTTCGAAAAGACTTTAAACAGAACCGGTGCTACACACAAAAGAACTCTTCCCACACTTAAAACCCACTTGCACTTTGGAAGAGGGGCTCATTTGTGCCAGTAAACCTGATGACACAAATATACATGAAAAAGCGCACACACGCGGGTGTCAGAATAGCATCATCTCCGAAGTCTAAAACTCTACCCCCATCCACATTCACGATCCCATATGATTTGCTGGTGGGCACCAGGGAAATTTGCACCAGCTTACCCACTCTCCGGGGTTTTCAAACTCCCCCATATAGTGTTCCCTTCCACCCAGGCCATCCCCTCTCTATGTTTAGATCTTCCCATCTTCCTTGCTCCCTTTTGTCCCCCTCCTTACGGTTCCCTGTAGGACAGTCTTGGCCATCCAGGTTTTGGGTGTGCTTTACAAATTCAGGCTTTTTTTTTCACGATCATTACCTGGCGGGAGCACATTTAAATTATAACTCCTGTGGGCTTTTGTTTTGAGGAGGCCACATCCAATTCCCGGGACCCTGGGGGAAGGAACGAATACGGGGTGGGACAGCAGGACAGACCGTCAAATGACAAAGCACCCAGACAAAAGAAACCACACACACACCCCCACACACCAACACCCACACACACCACGCCGCCGCACCCACACACACACAAAACACCTACGCATATGAAGGAAGAATAATAATTTTCTGTCATCCCCAAACCCCCCGTCCA
>CM054147.1:1304596-1328780 GCA_028751875.1 Rapana venosa | reverse complement strand
TTTATATCTTTTTTTGGGTTTTGGGTTTTTTCCTTCTCTTTTGTTTGTTTTTTTTTGTTTTGGTTAGGGTTTTTTGGGGGGGGGGGGGTAGGGGGGGGGTATTCTTGGGATTTTCTTTTAATTGCTTGCTTTGGGGGGGGGGGGAGGGTTGTTGGGGGGGAGCTGTTTTGAAAAGAGTTATTTCCCCCCTTGTTTTATTGCGAGACTGTATAAGTATTGGGTTATTATTATTAAGATGTATCCCTAACGGGCGGGGACTGGATGTAAAAAAGCACATGTGTGCTTATTCATTATTTTCGAAATAAAAGAATTTGTCATTTGTCATTTGTCATTTGTCTCTCTCACACACACACACGCACACACACACACACACGCACGCACGCACGCACGCACGCGCACGCATAAACACATGCCGAGTTCCTTTATATGCTTAGTTTCAATATTTAATGTGTTATTAATTCTAAAGAACTTGTTAAGGAGTTACCTACATAGGTATCGTTTTTAGATACATGTCTAACATATTTTTCTGTTGAAACCCTCTAATAAATCCTGCTGCTTGTTTGGGGACGAGTCAGTTATTCTTGCTGCATTAGCGCCAGTCACGTCCCAGTGTCTTAATCATAACGCCAATAGTCATGACCTTAGCTTTAATTACAACAGTTCAGGATGTTCATGGCATTTGGCACAACCCACCATGCTCTCAGCTGACTATTCCAGCACTTTAATGGACTTCAAACACCACTCTCTTCACATGTACACAGTGGTATGATCACGCATCATTGCTCATCTTTCAACCTGTTTACTGGGTTATGGACATTGACTCATGTCACTTCGTTATGGCTGTCTTCAATCAAAGCAGAACAACGATGTAACTGGGGGAATACAGGGCTCAGTGTAAACAAGTGCTATGACTGTGCCGACTGTTTGTCCCACGACAGTAGTCTCCTGCCAGCACACACACTCCTCCTTGTGCAAGCAGAAAGATAGACAGAGCACGAGCAAGACAGCTGGCTTCCATCAGTGAAAGTGTGGAACTTTGTTCAGAGTTTAACGCTAAACTAGAAATGCAAAACATCCTTCTAAAATTGCGATAAGATTCACACAGCAAGTTATGGATTACATACCTTGCATGTAATCATGTTTTTTTTAAATAATATAAAGTAAACAAAACACTTATTGCAGCAAACGTGTATAAACATTTTGAAACACAGTAAAATGACAAAGAAGATAATTTCTTTAAAACAAAGTCCTGTCCACTACAGATCTCTCAAGTCACAAACAGTTACCTTGCTTGGGACAAACGATCTGCATTTCCACTTAATGCCCTTCAAACTCTACGCAGTACACAGTTTTGGATTAAACATATCTGCTTCAATCTCTCTGCAAATCCTTGCCCCGCAGACCATCCTGATAGCAGTGCACGAAGTGTGCTCCTCTCTTTCTGCTTCACTGAACTAACGCGCTGTCCCCAGGGGAGAGTTCTCGGGACAGTCAGCATTTTTGGGGGAAAACTAAACTGCCGCGTGTTCAGAGTTAGGACACACTGGAGGCTGGCTATACTACGTCTCAACTGCTGCCTCTCTCCAGCTAACAGACTCCAGAGCTAACATGTTTTGACAATTGACGAGAGCTGAATGTCTACGAACTTGAGGTGAACGCTTTTGATTGATGGATGTTTCCAGATTTGCTGCAGTTCTATGGTACATAACGTGGAAGCAGATGCGAATATTCCATTGCTGTCTGCACATTAGGTTCTGTTAAGTATTTCTGGGTTTGTGTTAAGCAATTGGGGGAAAAATGATGAAAGAAAAGAATGGAACGTGCGTATACGTGTATGTATGCGTGCGGTTGTATGTGTGTGTGGTGGGGTGGGGGTGGAGGGGGGTTATTTTGGATCAGTTTGTGCTATGCTACTATTGTTTACAGCTACGTCTCTCTCTCTGTGTTTGCCAGTTTTTCTGTTGTTATCTCTCTGTCTGTGGTTTGTCTGCCTCTCTGTCTATGTCTCTGTCTGTCTGTCTTTGTCGGTCTCTCTGTCTCTCTGTCTGTCTGTATCTCTCTGTGGTCTGTCTCTCTGTCTGTCTGTCTCTCTCATGTGCTATATATATTTCCATCTCTCCCGCTCTCCAGACAGCTAATGCAGTTTGCAGATGTATTATAAAAACAGCGTATAAAGTGAAAACAACAACAACACAACAAAAGCACAACAACAACACACACAAAAACAACACAACAACAACAACAAAACAACAACAGCAACAACAGCAACAACAAACAAAAGCCCCAAACAACGCAGTCAACTGAGAGAACCCCATCAAACGCAGGCCACACGGACAACCGGAAAGATTATAGCAGTCCAGCTTGCCATTCAAATATTCTCAGTAGACTTGTGCCAATTTCCCTTTTTCCAGAAAGAAAATAAGCAAGAAAGAAAGAAAGAACGAAAGAGAGAACAGAAAGAAAGAAAGAAGGAAAGAAGGATAGAAAGAAAAGAAAAGGACGAAAGAAAGAAAGAAAGAAAGAAAAAAAAAAACTGAAGGGGAAAGAGAAAAAAAGAGCAAAAAACTGAACAAAAACAAACAAAAACAAAAACAAAGAAAAAAGAAGTAAGAGTAAAATAAAGAAATAAAATCAAAAAAATCAATAAAGCGAGGGAAATAAATAAAAGAAAAAAAACAGGACAGAAAGAAAGAAAGTTCAGAGAGAACTAGAACACAAACTGAAGAAAACTACAAAGAAAAAAAATAGAGAAGAGGAGAGGAGAGAGAGAGAGGAGAGAGATAAGGAGAGAGAGAGAAGGAGAGAGAGGGAGAGAGAGGGATAGAGAGAGAAACAAACTAAAGAAAAAGTAAACAAGAAAGACATGTGTCGTGGTAACAGTAATTGAGCATCGACAAGCTGTTCAGCAGAACTCAGCGGCTCTCAGAGCAGCCAGACCTGAGCAATAGCTTGCTGCTTCCTCTTGTGGTGCAAGCTTCATTTCTCTCATTGTTTCAGGCAGTTGTTGTTGTTGTTGTTATTGTTGTTGTTGGGGTGGTGGTGGTGGTGGCTGTAGTGTGTTTCTCAATATTTCTGTTTGTGCCCCTGCCTGTATGTCTTGGTTTTTTTCTGTAATTCATGTCTGATCTTTCATCTGTGTAACACAACACACAACACACACACACACACACACACACACACACACACAATTACCGTATCTGTATGCTTTTGACACCACCGTATACTATTACGCCTAATAAACCATTTGCAACACATTGATTCAATGACCTATTCGGCAGCAGTTCTACACAGTTCTCCGTTAACCCCCTGAACACTATCCAGGCTTGTCTTTATGCAGGGTTCATCCATTCTTGCTGCACAGCGGCAGTCGTGTCTCTGTTCTGGAACCTGGCCCCTGCAGTGTGGGTGGAGCTGACTGCAACTGTGCAGGATGGGGCTGGCATGTGGAACACCTCACCGTTGTCATTCTTCTGCACTCATGAATTATCTTTATTACAGTTTCTTACAGTTCTGTGTAGCTGTACTACATGAATCCCCTAATCCATTCCCAGTTGTCCTCCCTTCTCCCCTCTAACCTTTTTTTAAAGTGTCTATCATCACATTTTGTGCAGAGACGTCACTGACATCGAGCCGTTTTGTCGTCACAAACGGACACTGCTACACATCCAGAGAATGGTGCTGTAACACTGTCTTCAGTTGGTGCTTTTCTCCACACACAGACTCCAGAGCCAGCCTGTTTTGACAATGCCTGCATACCCTGTGTCTCAGAGCGTGAAGTGAAAGCCTTTCAGTCGTGAATGTTTTCTGACTGTGCGTGTTTGGGCGGCACAGAAACAGGACGAAGAGGACGGGTGGCTAGCGTGCCGTCTCTCTGAAAGTCTTGTTTGTGCAGAAACTTCTTGGCATAAGTAAAGTCAACAAGAAGCTAGTTCAGAGGAAGGTTTATAGTAAGCAAACAAATGCGCGTGCGTATTGTGTGTGTATGCATAAATGAAAATGAGGAGAGAAAAGAAGAGAGAGAGGGAGAGACAGAGAGGGAGAGAGAGAGAGGATGGAGTGGGGGGGGGGGGGGGAGGGGGAGAGGGGGAGAGAGGTGAGAGAGAGAGAGAGAGAGAGGAGAGGGGAGAGAGAGATTCAAATACTTTGAGAAGTGACTTAAAATCACAGAAAAGTAGAATGCGATGACTCTGTGATGATATCTAATCTCCGCTGTAGTGATTGATAACGCTTTCTGGTAGTGTTTGGCTGTGCTGATGTTTACTTCACTGACGCCCGAGGATCATTCCTCTTGTATAAAACCTGCTTCTGATGATGACAGGGACCGCTGGCTGAGTTCAGACCTCACTGGTGCCCCCCAATAATTACAGACCAGAGACCAGATCATGCTGTCACTGTCAGCAGGGACACAGTGCACCCCTTGAAGCGCCTCTCTAGCTTCACCAAGGGCTCTGGACAAAGCGGGGGCAGGTAGCCCTTTTCCGGTTCTCTTACCACCTTGCTTTGGAGATAGAGGTCAAATGCCACAGGGGACGCCTTTTGCATATGCTAATTTATGTAGTTTTGAATATATGATTCGGTGGTGTCTTTTTTTAGGAAATCTTGTTTCTGATTGCTCTTACTAACAGTACTTGTTTCGTCTTCTAAAAAGTTAGCTCCACTAGACGGTCTAAGGTTAGAAATACACCTGTAACTAACGAGAATATGGTCACACACACACACACACAACACACACAGCACACAAACACACACACACACACACACACAACACACACACACACACACACAAACACACGCGCGCACACACACACGCACATACACACGCACGCACGCACGAACACACACACTCTCCTCTCTCTCTCTCTCCTCTCTCTCTCTCCTCCTCTCTCTCTCTCTCTCTCCTCTCACCCCCCCCCCCCCTCTCTCTCTCCCCCACCCCCCTGACAGTCAGTCAATGCGTTTTGCAGGCCGCCGTAGCAGACAGCGCTATCTCCAAGAAAAAGGAAATACCCCCCCCCCACCCACCACACACACACACACAAACAAGAGGGCCAACAAAAGCCAGCGAAATGCGAAACAGCAAAGATTACAGTCTTCCAGCTTGTCATTCAAAATATTCTCCACAAGCCTCTGCCAAGATTTCTGCGAAGAAAGAAAGAAAGAAAAACGCTAACACCTAACAGAATAAAAAGAAAAGAAAAGAAGAAAAGAGAAAGAAAAACGAAAGAAAGAAACACGGCCACAAAAAATGATAACATACAAATTGCACAAAGAGGAAGCAAAGTAAAATACAGAGAAACAAACAAGAAAGCAAAAAGGAAAGAAAGCTAAAGAAAGAAAGAAGCAAAGAATAAAGAAAGGAGGAAAGTAGACAGGCCCATGTACATATTCAAAGAGAGAAGGAAGGAAGAAGGAAAGGAAAGAAAGAAGAAAGACAGACAGGCAGGCAGACAGAAAGAAAGAAAGACAGACAGACAGACAGAAAGAAAGAAGAAAAGAAAGAAATTACGAAAGAGAGCGGGAAAAGGAAAAGGCGGAGAGAGGCAGACCTACATATTAAGAGACAGGGAGAAAGAAAGGAGAAAGAAGAAAGAAAGAAAGAAAGAGAAAGACAGGGAACCAGACAGACGTGTGTATGATGGTTGCACTGGTTGAGAACTGACACTATGTTCAGCAGAGCCTGAAGATGTTCACAGAGGCAGAAGATGTTCACAGAGCCTGAAGATGTTCACAGAGGCAGAAGATGTTCACAGAGCCTGAAGATGTTCACAGAGGCAGAAGATGTTCACAGAGCCTGAAGATGTTCACAGAGGCAGAAGATGTTCACAGAGCCTGAAGATGTTCACAGAGGCAGAAGATGTTCACAGAGCCTGAAGATGTTCACAGAGCCTGAAGATGTTCACAGAGGCAGAAGATGTTCACAGAGGCAGAAGATGTTCACAGAGGCAGAAGCACGCCTGCCTCACTGACAGTCTCTCTGCACTGCCTGCCTGCCTGCCTCACTGAGAAATGAACGATTACACGATCATATATATATATATATTATATATAATATATATAATATATATATATTATATATATATAGAGAGAGAGAGAGAGAGAGATGAGAAGAGAGAGAGAGAGAAGGGAGAGAGAGGAGACAGAGAGAGAGAGAGAGGAGAGGGGAGATATATAGATATCGTTGAATCGTTCATTTCTCAAATATACATCGTAAAGCAAGGGATTTGAATAGTTAATTTCACACACTATAGAGAACCCAAGACAGGTTGTTTTAAAACTGATGGTATTGTATCTTAACGAAGAAACCACGTGTGGTGAAATGCTTTCATTGACTTTTTAATAAACCCTGTTATCCACCAACCAAGAAAATGTCACATGCTGTTTCCCTTTCAACCTCTTCCTGTTTTGTAACAAGTCATGTCATGTTTGATTACTACAATAACTCATTCAAATAAACTTACAAATGATAATTTCTAGAACATCTATAAAACTAATCTGCTGTAAGAATTGTGTTGGTCATTCTTCACCTCTGACACACTCCAGCTACCACCTTCAGCAAGCCCTGGTCAGTTCTTAGGCGGGTTCAGTGACCATTGCGGACAAGTGACCAGTCCTCTTGGCGTGTTCCTAGTCATGGTCCTGAAGCATGGCTGTGAGCTGGTTAGAAGAGGCCACACTGCCCCTTGACGCTTGAGACAATCACGGCTTTCGTGCTGTGAAGAAGCATTCAGCAGTCAGCCAGAATAAACCTGAGTTCAAAGCAAAGCGTGTTGTTGTTTCCGTGAAAGGGGGTGACAGTTTCTTAGCTTGGGCTTCTTGAGTCAGGCTGATAACGTTCTAAGCTGATCAGCTCCATGTTGAATGTCAGCGTTCTTTCGAGATTGTTCCTGCTTACACTAACTCTTTCATATTTAGTTAGGTGTGTCATGAAACATATGTCAAACAGAAACTCAGACAGGAAAAGACCTTAAAACAAACTTAATAGAGAAGTGGCCATAAGATCTTCCTTATCATCGCCATTGTCGACGTTTCCAGTTTGTTTTTATTAGACTTCCATCTCTGCTGCCACTATAGATATCCTTTTCTATGCCACTGCCATCAACACGATGTGTGTGTGTGTGTGTGTGTGTGTGTGTGTGTGTGTGTGTGTATGTGTGTGTGTGTTGTGTGCAAGAGAGTGTGTGTGTGAGAGAGGAGTGAGAGAGAGAGCCACGTAAGAGACGGGAGCATATGTTTCCCAATTAATTATGCAGGCCGCTGACAGCACATGTGAGTGGAGTGCATCTTGACGTCTGTGCAGGCTTCCCCTAACCAGCGTGGTGTCCCAGACAGCTGGTGCACGTCTCCTCAGGCATGGGGCCTGGAGGCGGCTGTCAGAAGACAGGGCCACGTCCTGGTCCCTGTCTGTGTTAGCCTTCAGCCGGCTTTAGTTTAGAATCCTCCATTGTGTTCCCTCCTTACAGCCCACAGCTTTCTGTTTTCAGTCAAGTTTTGGTAACAACTCTCTGTCTTTCTCTCTCTTGCGCTCGCAATCTGACGACCCGGGTTCGATTCCCGTTAAAGGGGAGTATTTTCCCCTGGAGTTAACATCAGTGCAGACTCCACTCTCCCCAAAAGTCCTTCGGATGAGACTATAAACCAAGGTCCCGTGTGCGAAAGCACGCAGAACATCTTGCGCACACGTTAAATGCTGTTCCACTTTTCGTAAGAGCAGGCCATTGTGTGCCGGTGGGAACAGATGACAGAATTTACAAAACCGCATCTCCTCGATATAAAAGAATAGATAAATAAGTAAATAAATAAATATATGTCTGTCTGTTTTTGTCTGTCTGTCTCTCTCACTATCTTAGCAACGTTTGATGCAATGCTGTTAAAACTGATTTGGATCGACTGGGGCATCATAGACAATAGATGGGTGTCTTATAATCATGTTGCTGGAGCACTTGCTTGTGTGCGTGTTGGTGCTTTCTACTACATCAGAGGTTTTATTTTTTCTTTTTCTTTTTCATTCAAGCACAGTTCTTAAAATGGGCAGTTTCTAGTTTAGGCAGGAAGACTGGAACTTTCAGCAAAGCAGACTGGTATTTCCTATGACCTAAGTTGCTAAGACTAATGCAGGTGTGTGCTGATGACATCAATATTGATTATTTTCTAAAAAGAACATAAAGATCATTGATACTGTCTTTTCTTGTTATAAAAAAAGTAGATGACGAGATGGTGAAGGGTGTTTTGGGGTGACTTTTTTGTGGTTGTTTTATCTGACGCTGAAGTGGCACGTATTTCTGTACCTTTCTTTGTTTATTTTTTGTAGCGAGGTGATACTTGAGATCGGTGGCTATGATGTCAGGCTCTCTGTCTGGCTGTCTACCTACCTCTGCGTCTGTTTGTTTGTCTTTCTTGTTGCAGTTTCTTCTGCGGTGCCTTTGCCTTTTATTCTGTGTATATTTACTTTTGGTACGGCGAGCTGATAATGCTATAAATTATCCAGAAGGAAGCACGCAAACACTCCTCCCCCACAAAACCACAAAAACAACTAAATAAACACAGAGTGCGCGTGCGTTTGTGCGTTTGTGCGTGCGCGCGTGTGCGTACTTCGGAAAAGAATTGTCAGATAAACACAGCAAAAAAGATCAACAACAACAACAACAGCAAAACAACAACAACAACCACACACACACTCACCACACACACACACACAACACACACCACACACACACACACCACACACACACACACACACACACAACACACACACACACACACACACACACACACACACACACCAGGAGAAAAGGCAGGCAAAGGTTTTCTTTGCAGATGGAATGAATATCCATTCTTTTCTTGTTACTATTATTATTATTATTATTATTATTATTATTATTATTATTATTATTATCATTATTATTATTATTATTATTATTATTGGTGTGCTGCATCGCCCTATGTCTTGTGGGGGCAGCACAGCTCAGAGTTCACAGCACCCGGCCTCCCCGACTGCATGCTAGGCAGCAGCTAGCGTGGTTACCACTTGGATGGGTGGCCGTTCCTGCGCCATGGCTTCAGTACAGCCCCCCAGTTCACCCAGCTGCAAATGGGTTCCTGCCCTCTTTAGGGTCAGGGAAGGTCAAGCAGCGAGGTAGAGGAGACAGGCTCCCCCTCAAAATGCTGCTGGCCCCTAGAGAAGCTGAGGTCTCTGACTTCTCACTCTCCACTGACCACAGGCTATTGGAATGTCTTTTGCTTTTTACTACTACCGAATGTAAGATGAACTAATACTGAGCATAAAAATCATGACGTAGTACAAAATAACTATAAACGAAATAACAACAAACTAAAATAAACGAAATAAAACAAAACGAAAGAAACTAAAGTGAGATACCTCCCCCAAAAAACAACAACACAACAACAAGCAAACGAATCGACAGTATAAAGTAAAATAAAAAGAACTCTAATCAGAATTGAAATCAAATGAAACAAAATGAAATAGAATAAAAGGCGAGAGTGCAGCTGACATCTGAAATTCTATTCAGACGACAGACAATGACATTCCAGAAGAACAGAAATCTCACTTTAGACAGCAGGCAGTGTCCAGCACTCTCTCTCTCCCTCCATCACACACCACTCTCTCTCTCTCTCGCTCTCTCTCTCTCTCTCTCTCTCTCTCTCTCTCTCTCTCTCTCTCTCTCTCTTTCCCTCCATCTCTCTCAGTCTCTTTCTGTCTCTCTGTCTCTGTGTGTCCTCTCTCTCCTCCATCTCTCTGTCTCTCTCTGTCTCTCTCTCTCTCTGTCTCTTTCTGTGTCTCTCTCTGTGTCTTTCTCTCTGTCTCTCTCTGTGTCTCTCTGTCTCGCTCTGTCTCTCTCTGTCTCTCTCTGTCTCTCTCTGTCTGTCTCTGTCTCTGTCTCTCTCTGTCTGACAGACACAGCACAACTTCCCAACAGAAATCTTGCCCTTCCTACCCCGCATCAGTGTGTGGCCTGCGCCATGTTGTTTGTGCATTTCCTCCATCCCTGCTCTCTACCTTTGGAATGGTAAAATGTCAAACTTCATTTACTTTCTTTCTGGCTTTACTCTTGTCCTTGAAACATCGTGTGAGCTTTTTCTTAACAACAGATTCTACAATTATTTCCTTACTGGCTTTACTCTTGTCCTTGAAACATCGTGTGAGCTTTTTTCCTAACAACAGATTCTACAATTATTTCCTTTCTGGCTTTACTCTTGTCCTTGAAACATCGTGTGAGCTTTTTTCCTAACAACAGATTCTACAATTATTTCCTTACTGGCTTTACTCTTGTCCTTGAAACATCGTGTGAGCTTTTTCTTAACAACAGATTCTACAATTATTTCCTTACTGGCTTTACTCTTGTCCTTGAAACATCGTGTGAGCTTTTTCCTAACAATAGATTCTACAATTATTTCCTTACTGGCTTTACTCTTGTCCTTGAAACATCGTGTGAGCTTTTTCCTAACTATAGCAAATAAAACACAAAAAGGAAAAACGGAAAAGATAGGTCAGTACAATGGTTTTGTTGTTGTTGTCGTTTTGTTGTTCTTGCAGATGGAATCAATCCAGTTCCTCAATATACATTTGGAACAGAGCACTGGAGCCCTGAAGTCTAGCCTGACAACAGAATGTGAGACTAAATGTGAAAGCTGCACAGGGAGCACCACTTTTCCCCCAAGTCAACCACACCACCCTTTAGAAAACAACAACAACAACAAACAAACCTAATCTTGTAACCTGAGAACCCGACCCTGACCCAAGCATTCGCTCGCTTTGAAGTCAGGAGTCTAGCAAGTCCCATACTAAAACATTTTAAACCTTAAAATGCACAACATCAAACAAATCAAACATGTAATTTGCATAGCAACTGTTACTGCCATTAATTAAGGAGAACAATTACTCTGCAGTTGTAGTATGGCTACCTATGTAGTAGGACATTTACCAGCAGCCATGCACACAATGCCTCAGCCAGAAAGTGATCGACAGCCTGCCTCCCTCAGTCATTCCCGGGTGTGGGGAGTAAGGCAGACTGACTGCAGGACCTGGGTGACCCCCAGAGCGTTTAGCTGAGGAACGCCCAACAACAACTAGAGTGCATTTAGCAAGTGTGGCAGAAGCAGCAGCAGCAGCAGTAACAACAACAACAACAACAACAAAAACACACGATAACAACAACATACAACGACGATGATGGCAGCGTTATCAACACGCTAAAGAGCTAGCACAGTACAGCCCTAATAATTATGTTTTACAAACAAACGACCTTCACCCCAAATGTCCATCAGCTGACCTGCAAAGTGTCAAACTCCATTTTCCTGTTTGGCTTGGCTTCCTCTATTTCAGCATTCCTAAGAGGTTTTCGTGACAACCTCCGTGTGTGTTGTGTGTGTGTGTTTGTGTGTGTGTGTGTGTGTGTGTGTGTGTGTGTGAGTGTGTGCGTGTGTTGTGTGTGTATGTCTGTATGCGCGCGCGCGTGTATGTGACTCCGTGTATGCGTACACATGATAGAGGATTTTTGTTAAACAGGTCTGTCTTTCATTGTTTAAACCTGTGGTAGTAAAACCCTGTTGCCTAGCTTGGGGAGGAAAACCAAGCATGGGATTTTTCTCTTTTCTGCCAGATTTTGAAGCCTGATTGACCACAGCGACACCTAATGCTGCAGAGTTTGGGAACCCAATGGTTGGATGATAGAAAGGTAAAGGTGTTCCCATAACCTATGCGGCCATTGGGGAGCAGGATGTCGGAGACTTCAGCTTCCTTTGGGGCCAGCATATCGAGGGCGGCGTCCATCTCCTCTCCCTTGCTGCGTTACCTTCCCTGTCCCTAAATTGGGCAGATACCCATGTACAGCTGGATGAACTGGGGGACTGTATTGAAGCCAAGACGTGCAAACGGTCACCCATTCTCTGGGTAACGTCGCTCAATGCTACTTAGCCTTAACTTGGGGACAGAGAGTGCTCTGGCCACTGAGCTATCCCGTCCGCTAATATGATGATAAGTTTACGCATTTCACAGCTCAGAGGTTTGATTATGACAAACACATAGTCTATCATAGATGTCACATGTCGTTCATTTTCTTTACTAAAGAACCACAACAAAAGGATCACTACCTCCCATATCAGCCCAAAAAACAAAAAGGCATCAACTACCCTCCATGATAAAAACCACAACAGAGGCATCATCTACCATCTCCATGATCAGCAACACAACAGAGCATCATCTACCATCTCCATGATCAGCCAACACACAGAGGCACATCTACCATCTCCATGATCAGCCACGACACAGAGCACATCTACCATCTCCAGATGACACCCTATCCCTTTCTAAAGGGTGCACGGGGAACACATCTTTCTCAGCCACAGACACGGGGCGGCACTGCTGGGGGGGGGGGGGAGGAGGTGGTGAAGCTGCAGCCCCCGTCACACTGCAGTCAGCATCGTCTTGCTTCACAAACTGACGACCTTCCCCCCCTCTTCCCCACTTGAAATGAAAAATCCCAAACTATTTTCCCCCGGGCTTGAACCTGTCCTTGAAAAAATCTCAGAGGTCTTCGCTGTTCGTGAAACGACCCTCAGTGGGTTTGTAATGGCCCCCTTTCCCCAAAAAACGAATCCCTCCATGGGGACTTGTCAAAAACCCACGCATATGTAAACTGGGGAATGGCAGACAAGTGCGGTCAGGGGCACACAACGCCCCCAAAAGAAAATACACATGTGTAGCGCCTGTTTTCGGGGGGTTGTGTTGTGTTGTTGGGTGTGTGTTTGTGCGAGCGTATGCGTCGTGTGTTGTGGTGTTCTTTCTTTTTTATTCTTTTTTTTCGAGGATTGGAATGACTCTTATCTTTTTTTTTTAAAACCCAGCCCCCTGGTATGCAGTTCTGAAATTTTGTCATCGTTCCCCCCCGCCACAATGGTCGTTTCCCCAAAAAGGGAAAAAGGGGTTTTTAACGTGTACAAGATATTCTGCGCGTTTCCCGGGGGACCCCGGCTTATGTTCATCCGGGGAAATTCGTCTAATTCACTAAAAGTAAACAGACGTAAAATTAAAGCAACAACATCACCGAAGGATTTAAGGGGGGGGAAAAGGGGGTTAAAGTCGCACAGATTTTAACCCAGAGGCAAACCCTCTTGAACAGATTCAAACCGGGGTCAGCAGATAACGAGGGCTCTCTGACCCCCCCGGCTTTTCCCATTCCCCAAGCGCGCGCGTGCTTGTGGGGTGTGCGTTTGCGGCGTGCTGTATGTATTATTTGTGTGTGGGTGTGTGTGTTGTGTGTGTTGGGTTTGTATGTGTGTTTTGTATGTAGGTATGTGGTGGTATGTATTATGTGTGTTTGTATGTAGGTGGTGTATGTATTATGTGTGTGGTATGAGTATGTTGGGGGTATGTATGTATGTGTGTGTGTTGTAGTATGTATGATGTTGTATGTTTGTGGTGTTATGTTGTATGTTGTGTGTCGTTATGTATGTATGTATGTGTGTGTGTTGATGTTGGTGTATTTGTATTGTTGTTATTTGTATGGGGTGTTGTATGTATGTTGTATGTAGTATGTGTGTATGTTTTATGGTGTGTGTGTATGTAGTATTATGTGTGTGTGTTAAGTATTGTGTGTATGAGTATGGTGGTATGAGATTATTGTTGTTGTAGTAGTGTGTGTATGATGTAGGTGTGTGTTAGTATTATTTGTGGTATGTATGTATGTGTTGTATTAGTATGTGGTGTATGTATGTTGTGTGTGTATGATTTATGTAGGGAGTGGACCCTTTTTAAATCTGCCCTAGCCTTTTCAAAAATTGCACGTGATTCACAAATGAACCCCCCCCCATCAATCAGTTTTGTGGTTTTCTGCTACCATGCAGGAGAGCCGGACTTTGAGTTTCCCCCCGCACCTGAAAAATTGTCAAAAAATACAATTGCTCCTGATTTTAAGCAGGTATAACACCTTAGGAATTATCCCCGAAAAACCCAACGGGGAACCGGGCAGGCCCGACTTTTCGCCAGTGGGGGGCTTCCCTCTCCCGTGTCCCCCCCCTCATTTGACGTCATTTTGTCCCCCCTGACAACGCTTTTTCCCCCTGCGCCGCCACCTCCCCCTTCCCGTTTTTGATTGTCTTTTTTTTAACTTTTAAAAGTTTTTTGTTCTGAGTTTGTGTAATCATGAGTTTTTCAAAACCGAACCCCCTTAGCACATTTTTTCACCATTTTACTCCTGATTCACCACCAAACTTCTTTTGTTTTTCCGCTGCCGCACTCCCCCCGCCTTCGCTCTCCTTGATGCTTGTCCAAACTCACCATTCACCCAAACCCTTCCCCCTCCTTCAGATCTCCTTAAAGTTTGTTTTGTCAATGTGCTTGTCTGCCCAAAAATGGAAAAAGTGCTAATATTATTTCATCTCTGAAAAAAACTTTGGCTTAACCCTTCCTCACCGAAACGGGTTTTAACACAGGGCCCATGAGCCAAAAAAAAACGCTGATCCCCCCTGGATAAAAAACCATTTTCTTTCCCCGATCTTCGAGGAGGTGGGATTGCCATCTTTCCCAAAAGACTTTTTGAACCTCTCTTTCTTTCTCAAAACCCTTAAATTCTCCTAATCTTTTGAAGTTTGCGAAACAATCTCAATCCCTGCCACTCTATTATATCTGCTCCCTTTTCCCCGTCCACCTCCCACCGTAAAAACAACCTAAATTTCTCTTTTTCACCAAGAATTCATATCCTCGACCACTACAGCCCTCTCCCACTAAATTATAATTTTTGGGGACTTAAAATTTCCCATTTCGAAAAAGTTTCCCCAAATTTAAAAAAAAACTTTTTCTCTTTTTTTGTCCCATTCCTCTCTCAATGGTAAACGAAGCAAGAAAGTTTGGCCATATTTTAGACGGTGATTCTAATGCTTCTTTTAATCTTGTCACATATGTTTCTTCACCGACGAACGCTTCTGATATTTTGCCATTCTTTTTCCATCTCAATCACAAAAAACCCTTTGAAAGAAAAAATATTTACCGTCGCAATTTAAGGCCCTTTGACATTCATTTTTTTGTTGAACGTTTTTCAAAAATTCTGCCAAATTTGATCACATAATTATTCTAACTGCTTATGACTGACCTCCCTGATAAACTCCTCCTACAGACCCTGGCGCAGTTACCCAAACATCTTGATACGAAGCGGCAAAAAGCCGGCCTAAAAACCCGTGGGGGAAACAAAAACCGAAAACAACAAACACTTTTTCCGAAAACAAATAAAAAAAAGTCAAAAACCCTTTAATCCATTCAGCAAGACAGACTACTACTTCCCAAATTCTCGTGCTACTCCATAAAATCTTTTTTTCCCCCCTTCAAATCTCCTTGGGGGTTTGCAAAACAATCCTCTGCCTAACCCCACGCCTTTTAAATTCCATCCTATTTTCGCTTTTTTTTCAGACAAATTTTGAAAAAATACGCTCAATGATCAAAACTCAAATTCCCCCCGCCCGACCCCCGTTCCTGGCAACCCTCTTTTCCTTCCTCCACAAGTGAAAAAGAAAAACATGACAATTTTGAAGGAAATGACTATAAAACAGCGACCTTGATAATACCCCGCTCCCGTTTTTCTCACAATGCCTTCCAAACTTGTGCCTATTATCACTAAAAAAAAATCATTCTTCAGTCAGGAAATTTTCCTCCTCTTAAAACACAATGTCCACCCCTACTGAAAAAAGCACGACCCGATCCCAAACATTCTGAAGAATTAAGGGCCCGCCCCAAATTACCCTTTGTTCTAAGTACTAAAAAAGTTTTCTCAAACATCACAGTCCCTTCTTCCAATATCTTCTTCCCACTTTTTATCTCCTATCGCCCCAAAAACAGCCCGAAACCAAAACCCCATCCATATTTAGTACATTCTACTTGTTCTGATCAGAAAAAAACCCCCCCCACTTTTCTTGCTTATCTCAGCCTTTTTACCATGATCACTAATTCTTCTTTTGCCCCCAAAAAAACGTTTGGTATTAATGGGCCCGCCCCTCACCTGGTTTATTATATCCAGACGGTTCCCCGAAAGTTATTGAAAAAAAATTCATCAAAACCTGCAAATGGAAAGTGGGGGTCCCGCGGGATCAGTCCTGGGCCTGTTCTCCTTTTCTCTCTACATGCTCCCCTCTCCCTATAAAAACAACCCCCTATTGATATCATTTTATCCGATGATATCAGCTTCTGCACGATTGTTGAAAAAATTGCCCTTTCCCCCCTGACAAAAAAGTCCTATGCCTTCAAGACATTCAAAACTGGGTGACTCAGAAAAATTTAAAATTTAAAAGCCGATAAAACCGAAGCCCCGCTCATAGGGAACCCAACATAAATTTCTCTTCACAAAAACTTAATAAATTCGGGAATACGTCATTCCTTTTTCCCCTCTGGAATATTTGGAGTAGTTTTGACAACACATCTCATGAAAAATTCATCACCCAGACCGCCATCTTTCTACTTCAATTAACGCATAAGCCGATTCGCAAGTATCTGTCATGATCAATTCTAAGTTTTCACATTCTCATTCTTTTAGTTTAGACTACTGTAATTTTCTTTTGGGTGGCCCCTTGCTCATCTATCCACTCTCTTCAACGCATAAAAAAACTCTGCAGCTCGTGGCCTAAAAAGAAAAATCGGGAAAACTTTCCCCCCCTCTTTGCGATTTTCACTGGTTGCCTGTCTCACAAGTGGGGTTTAAAATCAATCCCCCTTGTTTCAAATGTCTCACAAATCTGCCCTCTTTTCTCTTTAAGTCTTCACCCGTAACTCCCTCTCGCCCCTTTGTTTTTAAACGCAGATATTTGTGCTTCGAACCCCAGATTCAAACAAACCCCTGTGGCGTCCTCCTTCTCTGTTTCTGGTCCTCCCCCTGGAATGCCCCCCCCTTTCACTTTGTCAAAAGCCTTCACTTGTTCCTTCAAATCCAGCCCCAAAAAACCACTTATTTCCTACCTGGACTTTCCCCCACATATCTGTCCCCAATTTTCAAAAACATCTTTCCCTTCTAAATGTTTTCTGTGTGTGTTTGTGTGTGTGTGTGTGTTGTTTGCGCGCGCGGTGCGTGCTGTGCGTGCGTAGTGCGCGCGCTGGATTTGAAATTTTGAAGGGGGAGTTATGCCGTAAATTGGGTGCACCTTCGATTTGTTTTTTTCTACAAATTCACCTATATAAATTCCAATATTATTATTATTATTATTTTGTATGTATGGGTTTGTATGTTGATTGGTATGTATGTATGTTGTGTGTTGATGTAGTATTTTAGATTTTGATGTATGTTTGGTATGTATGTATGTATGTATGTATGTAGTATGTATTATGAGTAATGTATGGTTGTAGTTTAGTGTGTGTAGTATTATTGTGTGTTTATTAGTGTGTGTATGTATGTATGTTGTTTATTATGTATTATGTTGTATGTAGTATTTGTATGTTGTGTGTGTGTGAAAAACGTGGCAGAAGCTCCACACCAGTGTAAGACCCTGTGCACCCCTTTTTTCCCGCATTCTATGATGGGTGTGTTGTGTGTGAAAAAAAGGGGCAGAACTCCACTCCCGGTGTACAGACCCTGTCACCCCTTTCGCCCGCAGTTCTATGTATGGTGTGTGTGTGGGTGTGAAAAAACGGGGCAAAAGCTGGATACCGGTGTACAACCTGTCCCCCATTTCTGCCCGCATTCTACCAGACCCCCAAAAAGTCAAGAGTCACTTTGGTGGGAGGTTTTATGTCCGTCCTTGAAACCCCCCTGGGGGGGCCATTCTTCTGCCCTAAAAACCCCCGTCTTAGCTCTCGCTAATAGGCCTTTGTGGTCAAGATTTCCTTTTTCCAGGAGGCATAAAACCCTGCACACGCCTGATGAGCGCTATCATTTTTTCCCCCCCCCCCCCCCCACCACCACCATTAGGGGAAAAAAAAGTAGGCACTCCACGCTGATAAGACAGTGTCCCCCTTTTTCCCCCCCCACACCCTCCAACTATAATTACATGCTGGCTTTTTTTTTTCTTTCTTTGCTTTTACAATTAGGGGACATCACACAAGCGGCCCCACCGATCGTGCATAAATCCCCTACAGAAGTTTGTTAGGCATTTAGGTAAGATTAAGTGGGTGGAGTGGGGGGGGGGGGGGGGGGGGGGGGTAGGGAGTAGTCTAGTGGTTTGTGGGTTTTATCTGGCGATTATGTGTGGCCCCGACTCCCGCCTCCCCCAAAAACGCCGTTGGAGTTAACATCAGTGCCCACGTCAAAACCCCACCCCCACCCCCGATCTTCCCCTAGATGAAGCCAGGTCTCGGCGCAAAAACCCCGTGCAGAAATTTTCCCGTAAAAAATTTTTGAAAAAAACCCCCTCTGCCCTTTTGGAAGGTTTTCATGGGACCAAAAAAAAAAGGATGACAAAACTAACATAACACAACAACAAACACCACACAACAATACCACACACACACAAAACATACACACATACAACACACACACACCATACATACACACACACACCACAACACACACACACACAAACCAACCAACAACACAACCCCCCAAACACACACACCCCACACACACACACACATTAAATCACACACACACACACACCACACACACATACCACACACACACACCACACCACAAAACCCAAAAAACCCCCACCACAAAAACACACCACACACAAAATCACACACACAACACACCACACACACACACAAAAATACACCAAAAACCAACCCCACATCACAACCCATACACACACACACACCCACACAAAATAACACACACAAATAACCCCAACCACACACACACATACACACACACACACACAAAACACACACACACACACACAAACTCAACACATAAAACCCAAAACACACACACCAACACATACACACACACACACCACACAACACACACAACAAAACACCACACACCACCCCGGGACCGATGCAGCGTTCCTGCAGCTATACATTCATCATGAGGGCAAAATAAATAACCCCCTGCCCCTGACACCGGGTCATCTGCAGGCATCTGGGCCCGACCAAGTAGAGAGTCGCTCCGGCCCTCCAATGCCATGCTAGCACAGTCCCTAATACGTCAGGCAAACGACACTTTCCATGCGGCCCCCCCAGGTACCCTGTAACAGGAGCTCTGTACACGGGACCCGCACTCTGCCCTCCCGGGGCCTGTGTCTGAGAGGGGGGAAAGGGGCGGTCAGGGAACTAGACACTGCTCGCCATGCATCCACCAAGAAAGCACGCACACCAACATACACACACAACAAACATCACGCAATTCACATCACACCGCATCATGCAGAAGCAGCACATATCACACACGGGGATCACTCTTGTTTTCAGTCTAGAAAAATGTTTTCCCCTTTTTTATTCAATGTAGTGTGAAATGTTTGTGCGAAAAACCCTCTCTTTTTATGATTCAGACTCCGGGTTTTAAACTCGAAAAATTTTCAATCAGTATTGAAGATTGTTTTTTTTGGATCAAGAAACCCAAATTTCCTTAAATGCACAAAACACAAAGGATTACTACAGCAAGACGAAAAGGCAAAAATGAACATGGTTTCAACCTCTGTTATTGGATAAAAATGGTTGAAGAAGTTGACTCTCAAAAAATATGGGTTTTAACCATTACAAAAATATGACTTGCTGATCACAAATGCACTGGTAAACGCCTAGCTCACAGGTAACTTAAATTACCAAAATAAAACACTTTCTAAAAATTCTTTCTCGAAAATAATTTTTTGCGGTCACTTTCTAATCTTTTGACTATGCGCAACTTTTTAGGTACTCAGTGGAACGAACTTGAAATCCATTCATCTTTATATAAAGAGCAAAAAACTTGTATTGTTAAAACCAAGCTTTCTGACTTTTTGGGATTAAAAAGCAAAAATTCCTGACATTTCGAAAACCAAACTTTTATTCAATAAAGCTGGTTTATCAAAATTTTTTTAATCAAATGCACCTCCCAAGTTTACCAAAGTTTAAAAAAGTTAAACCAAACAAAACCCAAAACCCATTTGCAAAATTTTCCAAGACCCAAAAAATAACCTATATAAATCGGCTCTTGTTTCAGGAGTGATCTTTGGAAAAAAGTCCCCCAAAAAAATTTAAATGTATTAAAAGCAAAAAATCAGTATAAAACACATCTAAAAAGATATTTCATGAATAAAAGACCAGCACACTTAAAAATTAAGAGAGTGTTTTTAAGTGTACTGATGGTAACTTGTCATTAAAATCTTATGACCCAATTTTTCCCCATTTCCCCAATAGAGTACATGTGAAAACATTGTCTACATATGGGTTAACATAAATAGACCCCAACACCTTTAAAAGGGTTTTGGTGTGGTGTGTGTGTGTTGTGTGTGTGTGTGGTGTGTGTGTGTGTGTTGTGTGTGTTGTGTGTGTGTTGTCCGTTTGATGCGTGTGTTTGTGAAATTGGTTCGGTTTTGTTTTTTACTTTCTTGTTTTTTGGGGTTTTTATGTTTTTGTTTACACAAAAATATGCTGATTTATTTTTTTTTTTCGCTGTTTTTTATCTTTTCCCATTGTATTAGATGACCAAAAATTGTTATTGCTGTGTTAGTATTTGGGGGGTTTTATATTCCCTGAATTTATTCTTGAGGAAAAATTAATTTGTTCTGCCTTAAAAAAAAAAAGCCATGTACATGCGTGTATATGCCCAGGGGGAGGGGGGGGGAAATGGTGTCTTTGTTATACTTTTTGCTTAAAATCCAATGCTGTTGTTTTTTCTTGTTTTCCTTATAAGAGTATAGTGGTGAAGGGGATATGGTGAGGGTATGTATGTATTTTAAGTTTTTTAAATTTTTAAAGGAAACTATACATCAGTTTTCTTTTTTATACCCATTGGTGGGGGTGGTTTTTTGTTGTTATTGTTGGTGGGGTGGGGATGGGGTTCTGGTTTATTTTTGCTTTTTGTTTGTTTTTTTGGGGGTTTAAGGGGGGTTTTTTCTTGGGGAGGGGGGGGGGTTTTTTGGGACTCTCTTTTTCGTCTTTTTTTATTTTTTAATTGTTCTTCATTTTTTTTTGGTGTTATTTTGTCTTAGTTAGTTATTGTCGCTATTTTTGGGTGTACGTAATTATGTTTGTTTGTTTGTTTATTTGCTTGTTGTGGTTGTTCTTGTTGGTTTATCTTTTTTTGTTCGTTTTATTTGTTGTTTGAATGGTTGAAGGTTTTCTTTTGTGTGGAGGGGGGGGGAAGATTGGTGTATCTTTATTTTATTTTTTTTTTGTTTCTTTTTTTTTTTTTTGGGTTTTTCTTTGTTTTTGTTTGGTTGTTATGAGGATATATTTTTAAGATTTTGAAATTTTTTGAAATTTTATGGTTTAGCATGTTCAGGGTTTTTTTGTTTTGCTTTTAAGTCCATTATGCATAACATTTTTTTCTTGTTTATTTGTATGATTTATCATTGATTGGTTTTTTAAATTCTATGTTTGCTATGTATTTTCTTTTTTTTCGCTCTTTTTTCTTTTAATGATGGCTTGATGAAAAAAAGCTAAAGCCTGCTTTTTTCAAATGTACCATCTCAATATACAAATTTGGCTTTGACTTTCAACCAAACACCCACGCACACACAAAACACAAAACCCCTACCACACACACACCCCACACACACACACACACACACACCACAACACCCACACCAAAACACCCCACACAGCAAATGTATTGCTATTCAAAGGGCCTCTGGAAATTAAAAAAATGACTTTACTCACACACACACACACACAAAAAAAAAAACACACGAAATCAGCACGCACTTCACTAACGATGTAATGCAAACATCAGAAAAAAAACAATGACATAACACTCCACCACTCAGGGCCCATGTCTCAAAGGACGGGGGGGGGACTTGAGAGAAGACCACAGAGATCTTTTTCCCCTCTTAATTTTTGTGTGGTAGTAAAGGGTTTGCAGGCGTTGGGCGGTCCATTTTTTTGATGTTGTCAACCCTATTTCTTTTTGGGGGCCCCCTTCTTTCTTTGCCTTCAACTGTTCCCTGCAGGAGGTTTTTGCTAAGGTGTTTTTTTGTTGTTGTGTACCAAACCACATCTTTTTCCTCTTTATGGGGGAGACGAGGTTTTTGGGGGCCCCCACGCTTTTATTTCTTCTTTAAAAGTTGTTTGGGCTTGTGTTTTTTGTTGATATTTTGAGGAGTCTTTTTGGCCTTTTTTCGAAAAGCTTAGATTTTTCTCTAGCCTGCTGACAGGTCCGATTCACAGCCAATAAATAGATTCAGAGGGGTTTGTAAAGGTGATATTTGGTACAGAAGTGATGGGTTTTTTGCTTCTGATGACCTCTCGAGTCTGGGTGGAGCGATGTTGCTGTTTCAAAAGCGGCTTTTTTACTTCTTGTTTTTTATGTGCCTCTTTTGTTGGATGGAGCCTAAGTATTTGAATTGGGTCACCTCTTCCCTATTTCTCCTTCATTTTATGTCCGTGCTTTTCTTACTTGCTGTTGACCCTGATTTTATTTTTCTGTACTGACCTTTGCCTAAAACTATGCCACAGTAAAAGCGCCCCTAATGACCCAAAGGAGGAAGGTCCACCCGTATCAAGCTTTTCTGGCACTCCATGTTTGGATGGAAGGGTCATCCCCCCCCCTTGGGGTTTTTCCCCCGACTTGGACCTGAAGCAGCCTGACTTGGACAACAGTTTTGTGGGGCCGTGCAGCAGAGAGGACGGTTCCAGGGAGCAAGCCGCCCCCGTTGCAACTATTCCCCCCTTCTCTGGTGGGCTGTTTCCGCTTACTCAACCCAGGAGCTCGAAAAAACCGTACTGTCTCCGGCACCAAAACCTGCAGTACCTGTCAGGGGAAAAAATATGGGTCAGGTTAAATTTTTTGGGGATTGTTCAAATACCCCCGCCCTTTTTAGGCCCAAATGACTTCAGGGAAAACCTTTTTTTCCCTTTAAAGAAGAATGCAGGTGGGTACTGGTGAAGCTTGTCAAGGGGCAGCCAAACTCGGAGCTTTCAAGGAGGAGAGTCTAGGCTTGTCGGGGCCGACGTCTAGAGGTTTGTCAAGGAGGAGACGTTAGGGCTTTCAAGGATGCAGACGTTCAACCGCGGTCAAAGCAGCGTTTTGTCTGGAAGACCATTGGCCTTTCCCTACACCAAAACATTCCACACTTCTGACGGGCCAAAGATGGCGCCTTTCTGCAGCTTTATCCGTGGAACAGAACATCGCTCAAAAATTTAGTCTGTGCGCTGTACGCACAGAAGACAGTGATGCGCTGGAATCCTTTAGCAAAACCACCACGGGAAAAGAAGGGCTTTGTTTTTTGTTTCATTGGAAAAGGCTGAGACTGAAACAAGGGAAAAACACCGTTTACGGCAAATGGATCAAGTTTTTTGTTTTGGAATAAAAAAATTTTAAGCCCCAAAACCATTTATTTCCCAAAACCCCCTTTCCCTTGGGATTTTTGCGCTCCTTTGTAATCCTAGCTTTAACCCTTGTTATTTTATTTCAGCACAAGCTGATGTCGTGTTCTCTAGGGCTTGTTCTGTGGCTGACATACTCCACTTGGCTCCAGCACGGTCGTACTGCAGACCCCGGAGGCTGGTCAGACACCTGAGGAAGCAGTTGATGCTGTGTGGGGGTGAAGAATTTTCCTGGCCCTTTCTTTGGCGGGCGTCGCATAGGGGGGTTTTTGGGGAAGCCACTTACAACCCTTCCTTTCCCCCGGGAAGGGGGTGACTGCTAGGGCTTTAGGGTAAATACCTCTGGCGGGGGCCCCGCCCCCAAGGGGATTTTCCTTTTTAAAGGTCATCAAGGACTTTCACCATGGATTCCTTCCACAAAATTTCCCCGTGGGGGAGGTAGGGCAAAGCATGTTTGGGTGACCCCCCGGGTGGGAAAGCTGGGGGGAACGAAAAATTATTAATTATTTGGGGATTTTTTGGTTTTTTTCTTTATTTTTTTTTAAAAAAAACCCCCCTCAAACATTGTTTTTGTTAAATGGGGCAACAAAGTTTTTTGCGTCTTCATTTCGTTCCTGACATGGTGGGAGGGTTATCTGGCAGCTTCCACTTTGGTCAGGGAGTTGATGTAAATTAGTTTGGTTGGACTTTTCTAAAAAATTAAAACTTTTTTCTGTTTACTGATACCCCGGGGAGTTTTTTTTGGTTTGACAATTCCCTGTTAGGTCGTGCTAAATGCATTGGAACCAA
>CM054147.1:1270696-1304096 GCA_028751875.1 Rapana venosa | reverse complement strand
TATAATTTTAAACAAAATATCTTTTGATTTTAATAAAAAAATACACGGGAACATCCACATGAATTTTTTTCGTTGGCACTGCTCCTCACTTTTTTGGGCCCCGCCTACCCCCCCCCCCCCCCCCCCCCCCCCACACACACACAAAACACCCCAACCCCCCTCTCCTCTCCCCTCCCCTCCTAAATCGGCAGTTTCCTTCTTAAGTATTCTTGGTTATCTGTCCATTTTATAAATGGAAATTACAGGGGGAATGTTTCGGGGTTTTCCCCCTTTTGTTATTATTTCCTTTTTTTTATTCCTTTTAAAAAAAAAAAGAAAATGTCATTCTTTTTCCCATCCCCCTTCTGAAAATGAGTTGATTCAGTTCAAACTCACTTTTCTCATAACATAGATTTCTGGGGGGGGAGGACCAAATTTTTAATTAAAAGCGCAGATCTAATCAAACACAGTCTACTCCTAATATTTTGTTAAAATTTTAATATCCAACCTCGGGGCGTTTTTCCTCCCACAGACGAAATATAAAATGAAAAGGGATACGTCTTCTTCCTGATGGTGACAACTTTTCCAAAGTTGTTTTAATTAACAAAAGGTAGAAAAAAACCTATGGACTGGAAAAATTGGGTGTTTTCTTCACGGGGTTCAAAAATACAATTAACAAAGTGGGGAGAACATATGCAGAACCCTCCAAAGCCCCAGAATTCAAATGACATTAACGCATTAGAAGTCCGGGAACAAATAGTGCAACTGCATGAAACACTCCCCCGGGAAAAAGGGTAAAAATTCTATACTTTCCAGTCTTAAAGGGTTTCCCCTCCTGAGATTTTTTGGTTTTTGTGCGGACCGCTCTTTTCTCGGCGCACCTTTTTGTGGGAATAAAATTTTTTGGAGTTACATCAAAAAAAAAAAACTATCTGGGGGTTATCCCAAATTTTTTCATCATTTATTTCAGATTTTTTTTCATTACACACCAAAAAAAAAAAAACCCCAAAATTCACTTTTTTCCTTACACCCCTTTAAAAATTTTTGCCCTCGAACGGGCAAGTGTCGGAAATTTGGGTTAAATTTTGAAAAAACAAAAACTAAACAACTTACAAAAATTTAAACCCCTTTACAAAACCTCTAAAAGGGAAGTTTTCTGCAACGCCCTTAACAAATGCTGTTTTGGGGTCCCCGGGGCTACTACAAATCAAATCATTCAACCTCTCACGTTGAATTTTTGCAGACGGGGACAAAAACAGTTTCCCAAATCCCTTTCATCTGTTTTTCAAAGACCAACTGTGCTTTTTCTCCCCAAGATAGAAGACTGTTTTAAAAGCGATTTAACTATCAGTCAACAAAATTTCATTCAAAAAACTTTCTTTGGGCAATATCATCATTATTTTTGTCAAATCAATAAACCCTAATTCCCTTTTACTGATAACGTAAGTATTCATTCCAACACAAACTTGGTTTCACTATCACGATGTGCAAACCTATCATGCTGTTCTGGGGAAAAATTTTATGCACCAAATGGCTGGAAACCCTGGGGGCCGATCTTACATCTAAAACCTTTCCCCCTTTTCCCTATTTAGTGCCAACATCTTCACTTTCCCCATTTTCAACCCGATCAAAAGCTCCATATGTGGGGCAAAAGTTCTAACCAAAAACTTTCTCCCCCCTCCATTTTAGGAAATGTGTTCATCCCCTTTCCAAAATTTTGCCTTCTTTTAAAAACTCCGGGCCCCCCAAATAAACCTTCATATCCATAGTTTTCCTGTCCCGTTGAACCCTCACGGGTATTTGTCATTGGGATGTTCCCTGACCAGATTGCGTTTCTTCATTCATCGCCATCGCCACACTACAAATTTTCCCAACACTTCTCTTGGGGTTTTTAGAGGAAATTTTTTATCTACAAACATCGCAAACCTTTAAAAAAAAAATGGGCAGGCCCCTTTTTCTAAGAGTTTTTTTTGTCATTTCGCCCTTTTGTGGCTTTTTTTTATGGCCCCCCCGTCATTGGGTCACTTCTGTACTGCCGCTTCAATGAAATACCATTCACTATTACTGCTCTGAATAAATAGCAACCCCGATTTTTGGGGTTTTGTAGAAACCCGCCTTTGGGGTTTATCGCCTTGAACCTTTTAAACTTTTCTCGTCCATTTACTCCCTTTGGGAGCCACTCAAAAAAAAAATCACACAATTCAACCCAATTTTTTGCTCAATTATTGTGGGGGATTAAAAGGGGTTGCTTCTTCTTTTTTTTTTAGGGGTCCCATACTATTGGAATTTTCCATCCGACCAAAAACCCCTTCTTTCTTACTTAAATTTTTCTATTTTAAAAAGCTTTCCAAAAGGTTTTTTCTTTGTAATTTTTAAATTCTTTTGGGTACAAAGGTTAAAAAAAACATACATTTCCCTTTTTTTAATTTTGGAGGGCAAATTTTTAAAAAACCCATCCCTTTTGGGTTTAAAAAAAAAAGTAAATTTTGCCTTTTCGACAGGCAAAATGCAAGCATCCAAAAATGGACATCTTTATCACCTCATGACACTGGCCAAAACCCCAAAATTTAACTTTCCCCAAAAATTTTTCGCCAAAAAAAGGGAAAAAAAAAACGTCAAAAAAAAAAAAAATTTTTTTTTTTTCCAAAAAAATTTTTGGGGGGGGGGGGGAAGGAAATTTGGATTTTTGGACTTACTGAAAAAAAATTTTTCTTTCAGCAAAAAGGGGCCCCGGAAACTTTTAAAAATAGCTAAAAACTAAAAAAATTTTTTAAAAAAAATTTTTCCAAGTTTTTAAATAATTTTCGGGAAAGAAAGTAAACCACCCCGAAGGAAATCCCAACAAAAAGTTTTTAAAAAAAAAAAGACCCCAAAGAACTATTTTTTTTTAAAAAGGGAATACCTTCCAAAAAAAAGGGGTTTTTTTAAAAAAAAAAAAAATTACCTAAAAAAAAGGGAAAGGGCCCAAAAAAAGAACGGGTTGGGGGAAAAAGACCTCCAAAAAAGGAAAAACTGTCTCCGGGGAAAACGGGGTTAAGGGAAAATATTTGCCCGAAAAAAAGGGGAAAAAAACCCAGCCCAAAGAATTTATCCTTGAAAAAAGAAAAAAATTTCCCCCCCCTTTTGAAAAAGAAAAACCCCCCAAAAAAAAAAAATTTTTACCCTTAAAAAAAAAAAAGTTTTGGGGTTTAAAAAAGAAAAGATTTTGACCCAAAAAAAAAAAAAAAATTTTGAAAAAAAAAAAAGACCCTTAAAAAAGTAAAGTTTTTGTAAAAAAAAAAAAATTTATTAAAAGAAGAAAAAAATTTTTTAAAAAAAAAAAGGGAATTTTCCCTCTTAAAAAAAAGGGGCCCTTTAAAAAAGGAAAATTTTTCCCTTTAAAAAAAACTTGTTTGAAAAGGGGTTATTATTTTTAAAAGAATAACAGACTTTGAAAAAGAGGATATTCATTTTTGAAAATAAAAAAAACCCCCTTTAAAAATTTGTCTTAAAAAAAATTTTTACGGTTTTTTTAAAACTAAAAAAGGGGAAAAGAGAAAACTGAACCTGAAAAGTAGGAAATACGAGAAAATGGAAAAAAATTGAAAAAAAAAAAGACCTCTGAAAAATTCTGGTTTTTAAAATAGGCTTTTTTCAAAAAAAATAAAATTTAAGCCATGTAAAATTAAACACTAAAAGCAAAAAAGTAAAGTGTGCCTTTTTAAAAAAGAACCGAGTTTTTAAAAAGGGGAAATTGATTTTTTTTTTTAAACATGATTTTTTTAAAATAAAAATTTTTTAAAAAAGGGTTAAAAACGGCCCTTTTTAAAATAAAAAAGTGTTTTTGAAAAGGAAATTCGGTTTTCAAAAAAGGGGAAAAAAAATTAACCCCCAAAAAGGAGAAAGATTCCCCCTTTAAAATGGGATTCCACGAAAAGGGTAATATTTACTTTTTAATAAAGATAACCCTTAAAAAGGGAACACGAGTTTTGAAAAAAAAATCGGCCTAAATAGAAAATATGGTTGTAAAAAAAAATTTTTTTAAAATGGGGAAAAATGGCCCTTAAAAGAGAGAACCGACTTAAAAAAAAGTGGGGATAAAGATTTACCTCTGAAAATAAAACAAATTGCTTTTGTAGAAGTAAATAAAAATACCTCTAAAAAAGGGAAAAATACTTAGCCTCGAAAAAGGAAAATACTCTAGCCTCGTAAAAGGGAGAAAAATCCACCCCTCGAAAAAGGGGTAAATACGTAGTTCTGTAAAAAAGGATTATTTTTTCTTTTCCCTTTTTACTCTTTCCTTTTTACCCTTTTACTCTTTTTTTTACTCTTACTCTCTGTTTTAGTTCCTTCACTGCCCTTCAAACAGCTGCAGTCAGGAACTCCTCTTACTGAACTGAAAGGGGACCTTCGCAACATCACTACTGTAACTGTAACAAACTATAGGGATGAAGAAGATCCTACAACACAAAAAAGGGGCACAGGTTTCAGCTTTGTGATGAACCTATTAAAAATAAAATCAACAAACAGGGAATTGCACAAAGGGGGACCCAGAACATCATGGGTGCCCCTATCCCAAGATGAATCAAACTGACACAGTAGACAAAAACACTTTTTTTTAAAAACCCCCCCTATAAATTTTGGTAACTGGGGTACAGGGGTTTTTTTTTTTTCAAATAGGGGGCTCACTAATTGGCATTGATAGTCTCGCGCCATAGCTTAAACATTTTTTAACATTATGAAGGGTACAAAGGAATGGAAATTAAAGTGCCGTCTGACAGGAAACATGTAAAGCTTGTAAACTAACTATTGATTGTTTGTCATTTTTATAGTAAAATTTGGGTTGAATGCATCCTTTGATTTTTTAGCAAGAATAGCGCATATAAGTTCCATTTTTATTATTATTATTATATTTGCAAAAAATTTTGTACACTGTTAAAACCTTTTAAAAATTTTTTGGCCCATTGATTTCAGACATTCATTAAACAGTCCCATTTTGCTGTGCACAGAAAACGGACCCCATCATTGACTATTTAGCTTTTAATTTTACAATTTAAAGGGGCCAAAAATGGGGTAAAAGCCCAGTCAACTCACCCTTACGTTTATCCAAAACGGGCAACTTTTTCCGTTTCGGCTTCCCCTCATCTGACCAAAAACTTGCCTTTTTATAAAAAATAAGCAGTTTCCCTTGACTCCCTTTTTTACCCACTCTCTACTAAAACGAAAGTAATACTAATTTTTTTTGAGGGGAAAACATAAAATTGGGGAATTTATCAAAACAAACTTATCAAGAACTTGTAAAAAAAACTTTACAAAAACTTTTAATAACTAATAAAATATTTTCAAAACTTTTTTAAAACTTATCAACAACTTATCAACAACTTGCCAAAAACTTATTAACAACTAATAAAAGATCTTACCAAAAACCCTGCCAAAAACTAGTACAAAACAAAAAAAAAAACTATTTTAAAACTTGTCAAAAAAAAAACAAGTTCCCACAACAACATTGTTAACAATTTTTAACAACAACTTTCAAAAACAACAATAATTTTTTACACAAAATATTTAAATAAAGATAGACAACTAATTGCGACAAACTTTTTTGATAATCTATGGTTCAGTCAAAGAAAAATAAAGAAGGGAAAAGGGGGGTTCGGGATAAAAGGAGAAGTTGACTCCTTCTGTTTGGAAAACAAAGCATTACTTAAACACAACTAACATTGAACAGGTGCAGCAGTTATCACCAAAAAAAAGTATGTTCTTTCGACCAGAAGCCAAACCCGGAGCTTACCCCGGTTTTTAGCGTTAAGCGAACGAGGGTTTTTCCCACCCCTGGGACGGACGCTATCGTCGCCAATACTTCCCCACAACGGGTACCCACTTTACACCTGGGTGGAGTGAGGAAAATAGAGTAAAGTGTCTTTCCCGGGGACAAAACACCGACCGAGCGGGGATCAACCCGCACCTCTGGATCACGGTTGCCCGCCTAAACCACTCGCACGGCCTCCTATCACCCAAACATTTTTAAATATTTAAATAGAACCCCTTTCTTACAAAGATAGTGAAAACCCAGGCTATTTATTGGTCATATGCTAAAGCAACAAGTGGGGTCTTTAATGTGGACCAAAGCTGATTACAATGACCTCTCACAACCCTTTTTTTGTTAGAATACTGGAACATTTGGCTGTGATTTTATTACCGTTTTGGCTTCTTTTTACACATAGCTGCAGTTGAAACATTAAAACTTTAAAAATTTTTAACCATAAGGAAAAAGGGAAGAACAGAACACAGCCACGAACCAAACGGAACCAAAAAACCCAAAAACCCAAAGGAAACCCTCCCTTTCACAATACAACTGCCCCAAAAACCGGGGAAATTGAAGCGGGGCAAGGGGGTTACAGAAAATCGACAGAAAAAACTTACAATAAAGCAAGCAAAAGATTTTATCGGAGAAACATTAAAAAAACTTTCCCTATGAAACACGAAAAAAAACAGCACCACCAAAAAAAAAACATTCCCTTTTTACTTAAATAAGGGGAAACACTAGGGGAATTTGGGTTATACACCCAAATATGGAGCAACAAAAAACCCACAAGACAAAACCACAACGTGAAAAAAACCAAAACCAAAAAAACCGCAACCGAACCACTGCCTACAAACACCGCAACGATCCTTCAAGAGTTTTAATAGTTATAAAATTTTAATTTATAATTATAAAAAAGGTAAGAAAAACAGCATCAATCTGGTCTACCACGCTCCGTTTTTTCAGTTTTAGGTCGGTATACTATGTTAGGAAAGAGTCTTCTAAAAATAAAAAGCCTGCGTTTTGGGAAAACTAACTTTGAAGCATGCAAACAGTTGGGTTGTAACAGCTCCTTCTACAAAAATTTCCCTGTAAGGGAAATCTTTTCCAGAAAATATTAGCCCCATAAAAAAAAAAGGGGCTTCTTTAGTGTGATTTGGGGGTCTTATTAATCATTTGCTTTTACAGATAGAAACACTTGTTTTCTAAACTTCATACAGACAAAAAAGGGAAAGAAAAAAACATTAGACAACGAACAAGAAAGGGCAAATACAAAAAAAAGAATGCTCATTAGACTTTTTAATGAAAAAATTTTCGTAAAAAGGGACAGCGCAAAAAAATTTTCTGATTTACGCGGCAATAAAAGATACTACTTTGACGGGCAAACAAATATCCCTTTTACAAACCACAGCTCTGATTAATCAACCCACTGAAACCCAAAGACGGGCGAATTGCTTTTAATTGGTGGGCATGCAATATTTTTTTTAGCACGAAGGTTTGGGTTAAACCCAACGGGCAATTTTTTTATTATTAATTAAACAATGGATCCAAACTCTCTAAATCTACTACACCCCAAAAGGTACGAAAGGACAGACGGCTATTAAAAAACTGAGCATTGCCGGGAGTAAGTTCAAAGTACAAAGAATCTGTCTAAACAACAATATCAATCTATTTCCCTTTCCCCAAAGAACTTTAAAAGAACCCCCTTTTCTCAACATGAAGCCAAATATCTTTCAATAACCTTAACTTACCCCCATGACACAATCAAAAAAAGGGAAAAGTATGCCTTACGTAGGGGACTAGCTTCTATATAAAAGCAAGCCCCTTACTAAAAGATGCCACCAACGCATTTTGCTTTGGGAAAACTATGTCGGGGCCCATTAAAATATCCCAATTTATTCAGTTGATGAGGTAAAATTTAAAAGGAGCATTTAATCACTTTTATAAAGCAGGGGATAGCAAAAAAAGAGGTAAACAGCAACCAAAGATCCAAGCACGGTTGAAAGTTTTAACAACTGTTAGCAGAAAGACTTTTTGCATATCATACCACCAAAAAATCTTTCCGGGCACACGAAATACAATGGTAAGAAATCCCTGCATTTTTGAAGCAAAAAACCTAAGATAACAAACCACGGGGTTAAAACCTGGGGGCCACAAAGGGGCAAAAAAAACAGACACAACCAAAAAACACCTTCAACAACCATAATCCCTTTGGAAAAACTGAGATATCGTTGCTCCGGGAAGCTAACCATCGACATCACAAACGACAACAACCCCTCGGGAGCATAGACATTTAGAAATAAAAAAAGTTGGGGGAAGGGATCCTCCTTTTTATTATTTTCTTACCGCACACGGGGGGGTTTTTTGTTAAGAAACTGCACTATCCCACCTAATACTGCCCCCATTTTTATAAGGTGGGCCACTATTTCATCAAAGTGACTTAGGGTCTCATCTAACTGTTTTTTGTTACAACAATTTAGGGGAAAAAAGTTTGATAAACTAAATTTTTTTGGACACTCCCCATCAACTAAAAACCCCTAAATATTATTTACACCTCTCTTTTGTCCCTAATCAATTTTTTTTCAACTTGCCCCCAAAGTCTTCTAGAATTCACACGTAAAAGCAAACGGGGCATTGTATCCTACCATAGTATTTGATAAAGGTAAACAATCCATTTGATCTCAATAAAATTTTTTTTAACATATATAAATATGAAAAAAAAAAATAATTAATAATTACTTTTGTTTCCATGCCAAGGGGGATGAGTGCCGGGTAAAAAATAATTCGTTTTGTACCCTTGCTATCAATTTTTTTTTAAACCCACATTGTTTGTTTTGGTGCGGGTTGACAATTTTGGTTGCCATATGAAATACTCAACCCTTCAAAAACCCCTTTTTGATTTATCATACATGTTTTTTGACCACCTTTTTCCAACACCTTTTCCCCTTTTTTAGACCCCTTTCTGGTTGCAACGCTATACATCGGGCCTCACCCAAACATATTCTTTATAATATCGTTCATCTCATCCTTCACTTACCAAAACTTTTTTGTTTACTGATAATGCAAGGACTTCTTTTTGGTAACCTGGGGTCAAACCAGACCTTTCCAGCGCTACTCCTCTAAAAGGTCTTTTTATATTTTCTGGGGTATTCTAGGATAAAGATCTGTGTCTGGACAAACCCTTACACAGATATTTAGCCTTGAAGTAATCATAAAGAACCCCACATCAACCTTTGAAAGCTCCAGCACCTAAACCCAAATGAATACTGGTTTTTTATTTTAACCTCAACTTCTTCATCTGATGCCATACCTGTCAGGGAATTGCCTGTATCTTGTAGTTTGGGTTGATGTTATTTTTTGGTTCATTTTTTTTTGTGCTATTCTAACATTTTTTCTTTTTTTGGGGGTTCTCCATTGTTTTACCAAAGCAGGTTGTTCATGACTTAATAATCCTTTTCAGCAGGGTTTGCCTTTTCTCAATCATTTTTCTTCAGAGTATGGTTTCATGAATTGCTTTGGGAAAAACACATGAATGAGAACAGCAGTAAAAAATTAAACCCATCCTTAGGTGAACTGTACAGTCTGTGTGAAAAACATATTTGCTCTTGTCATTTAATTTGGGTCAATTTGGTGGTTCTTTTGGGAATGTTTTTACCCTTTTTTCTGCACCTTTGGGGTTTTTGTGCCATCTTTAGTTCTGGGGAAGACTAAATCATTCTAAGACCCAACTATGCTTGATCACACCATTTGTACAACGTTTTTTTAAACCTCATCAACATCAAAAAGGACCATTAAAAAACTGAAATTTTTTAGGGGTATGACTGAACACCCGCCCCCCATACAGATTTTTGCATCCAAAAGAGTATTAAACTTGCTGGGATCATATCTTCTAAATATTTTGTTGTGCCTTACAAAATTTTTTGGGCATGCCATACTATGCCACCCCAGACCTCCTCAATCATTTGGAACATTGCATCAGACAAAAACAATCTGCACCCCAGTAAACCAAAAAGCACCCCAAAAGAACCCCGGTGCTGTGAAAAATTTAGGGGTCAGCCCAAATTTCATTCCCTTTCTTTTCTCAAAGACATCAGCAACAAACATGCATCAGCAATAATACTGATCATGGTAACGCCCTTTCCACCTGCTCTTTCCCATCCCACAGATGCTGATAGTCACACACTGTTTTCCTTTACCCTCGTCTGCGAAGAATCTTTTTTTGGGGGCAGCTTTTTTTCATAAACCCTTTTCCCCATGTCCTTTTACCAAAAGGGATAACCCTTTCTTGCAACTTGTGCCCAAAAATTTTTGAAAATTGAGCAAGTACTTGATGAAGACAAGGCTCTAGAACCCCATCAGATTTGTGCAAAATAAAAGAGGAAAAGCTATTTATGTAAAATCTACTTTCAGACTGACAATGCTAACCTTATACCAACATTCTGCCTGCATTTTAGGGGGATCAAACCCCTTTTTGTTTGTGAAGAAGACTCACTTCCATTTTTTGGATCTACTTTTATTGAAATTACATTACTATTCGCTCCACAAACTTACCACATGTGGCATGACCGACTGTTGATTTCTGCCACCGCGGGTTAAAAAATTTACCAAAAACCAACAATTGGGGCGAAGCATACTTTCCTGGGCTTTATCAACATAAAAAAATTTTTGTAGGTTTACGTTGAATAGTGGGTTTTTATTCCCTTTCATTGTTCAAGAAAAAGCTTCCCCTGGGCCCCTAACAAAAATGCTCTGAGTTGCCCATCTAAACTAAAAACAACATAAGCAAATAAAAAACTTTTGGATTTCTGGTAAAACTGTTTTAGGGATTGTCCGGTGCTCCCTTGGGATGGACAATTATAACCAAAATCACATACACTACAAGGGGCCTTTGTCTTTTTTATTTTTTGAAGTAAACCTTCTTAGGGTTTGGGGTACAAGTTCAATTCTTCGGTTCACCTTTCAATTTTTCTTGTTTTCTGCTCCTGAAAAAAAGGGAAAAAAAACCCAACAATTTTCCAAAACTTTTGTTTTGTGTTTTTGTTTCTTGGGAATAATCTATATTTTTTAATGATAAAATGTCTTTTTTATTCCCTCAAAGGGGTTCATGGGTTTTTATAATTTTCCTTTTTGTAGGCCCTTTTTTGGTCCAAAAGGGGGGGCCCCCCCCCAGGGCCCATTCCCAGGTGTAAATTTTAAAAAATTGGGTTTTTTTCCCAAAAAAAAATCAATGATAACGCCCCGAAATCAGGTGAATCCTTTTCATTTTTATAATTTAAAACCCTTTTATTCTTTGGAAAATTTACCACACAACCCCAAAACATTTCATTTTTTTTGAAATTTTTCAAGAATTTGTTTCCCAAAATAGGAAGAACTTTACCAACGGATGAAACTTTTTTGCTTTGTTTTCAAAATTTTAATTCCATCCATCCCCCCCATTTTTCTGTTTTGAGTTTCAAGTTCGCCTTTTTTTGCCCATGGGAGATCTTTAAAATATGCTGTTTTTTGTTACCCAAAAATTATTTTATCTTTTTTGGGTTTTTGAAATTTGCCCAATGCACTTATGGGTCAGTTTTTTGGTTTGTAAATTTGGGATTGTCTGAAAATTTTTTCCAAAATTTTTGGGTTTAACTTTAAAATCTAAATTTTGAAAAAATTTTATATATAAAAAAAATCTCTTTTTAAAAAAAATAATTAAAATAATTTTATTTATTTTCTTGTTTTTTTTTTGCACGGTTGAAGCAGGAAATTACCCCTAAAAATTTCTTTAAAGAGTACCACGATCCCTTTGTGTTTTTCCGAATCCCCTTTTTTTTTATTCCTTTTTATATCAAAAGCCCAACCCCTTTGGTTTTTTTGTTTTGGGTGAACTTTTATTTTATCACTAGTACCTAAGAGCAAAAACCCCCCCTTTGTTTTTGGGTCAACTTTTAAAAAATAGTCAAAAACTTCTGGGTTTAAAACCAAAAAACCAAAGTTTTTGTTTGCAAACCCCTTTTTAAAAGTGAGGACAAAAGCCTCCTGCTTTTTGAAACAACCCTGATTTAGGGGCAAACCCAATTTCCTACCCAAGAAACAATTGTTTTGCTGGTTTTAACATTTTCTGACCCGTGTAAAAGTCAACAATAAATCTATTACCCTAAATCATTTTTTTAAATTTTTTATTTTGAATTCAGTGCATCTTTTTAAATTTTTTAAAAAAAGGGTTTTAATTTAAAATTGATTTCAATCGGGGACTGAATTAAATTTGCATTTACCTCTTTCTGTTTTTAAAAAAAAAAGGGTAATTTTATTTATTAAAAATTTGTAAATGTTGGGGGCAACAAAAACTTTTTGAAAAAAACCCCCAAGTCAATGTTGGGGTTTAAAATTTGGGGATTGGGGTCAACTTTTACTTTTTTTTTTGAAATTTTCCCCCCAAAGCAGACCGCCTTTCCTTCTCTTTTTGGGATAACTATCTTTTAGTTTTTCCCCCAAACAAAAAAATTGTCTTCCTTCAAAAAAAAAAACCCAAAGTTTGATTTCCGAGGTAAAAAGTGCAAATTGTTAATTTTTTTCCTACTTTTTTTGGGGTAATTTATTTTTAATGCTATTACTTCCATTTTCTCAATTTTTCGTGCATTTTAAAAGTAATTTTTTTCTTTACTTTTGCGGGGGCTGGTTACAAAAAATAAAATTTTTGAAAACTTTTTTAAGTCCAAAATTTCAAATTTTATTGAAAAAATTTTGCTAAAACTTGCTTCCTTAAATTTCAAGTTTTAAAACCATTTTTACTTCCATTTTCCTTTTTTCCAACTTTGTTTTCTCAAAGCTAAAATCAAATTTCCCCCCTTTCAAACTCTTTCAACCCGTCTTTTTGTAAAAGTTTTGGGGTTTATTTTTTTTCAGAAAGGTTAATTTTTATTTTGTTTTTGTTTTTTTTTTTTCAATTTAAAAAAATTTTCCCGCCTTTTTTTGGGTTTTAGTTTTTCAGGTTTTCAGACCTTCTCCCCTTTTGAAGAAATGTATAAAGCTATTTGAGGTTTTAAAAAACTTTTCCCCTGTGGGTTTAATAGACAAAGGGGGGATAGAAAGGTTGTACCCTGTTTTGGGTTTTTTAAAAGAAAAAGTTCCCGCAAAATTTATCCAAAAGGGTCTTCCCACTTTTTTCCCGCCAATTTTAAAAGCAAAAACCAAAAACATTCCCAAACTTTTTCCAAAAATTTAAGTTGGTTTAAAACTTTTTTAAAACTTGTGGTATTTTATGAAGGGGGCGAAAGTTCCTTCAGTTGTTAGTTTTTATCCCCCGAAGGGGGGTCCTTTTCCTTCAAAACTAAAACCTTTTGCCTAAAAGTCTTTCGTTTAGGGTCAGTTTTTAAACCCCCTGTTTTGGTGCAAGTTTTTTATGAATGTGAAGCCCCTAAAGAACTTTTTATGTTTAACTTTCAAAAAAATTTTTTTAAAATAAATGGGAAAACGTTTGGTTTTAAAATTTTTTCCAAGAAAATAATGTAAAAAATAAAAAGCTAAAAACTGGGTCTCCCAAAAAACCCAAAACAAATTTCCTAAACAATTTGTGGCAGAAACCTTTTCTTGTAAAAACCCAACCCCTAAATCAAATTTAAACCCCCATTAAAAAAAACCAAATGGGGGTTTTTCTAAACCCAACATTCATCAAAACCCTTTAAAAAATTTTATTTCCCTTCAAATATGGGGGGGTGTTATCTGAAACCCCGAAAACCCCCCATTATAAAAACTTAAAATTTATGTGATACATTAGGGGGGTTATAGGGCCTCCCCCCCGCCCCCAAAGATTCAATCCCCCAAAAAAAAACAAAACTGAAGGGGGTTGAATTGTTCAAAGATTTAAAACCATTGCCAAACAAAATCTCATGGGGGGTTTTTGTTTCAAAGGTTTCCAAAAGTGGCCCCCAAAAATTTTCTAAAGGGGTGAAAAGCGGTTAATAAAAATGACTTTGGGGCATTTTTTTCTTGTGGTGAAGAAAAAACCAAAAAGGTTTTTTTTTTTGCGGTATTTGGGGGGTTTGCAACCCGAAACAAATATTAATGGGCCGTTTTTACACAAAAACATTTCTACAAAACTTAAAACTTAATCCCTTTTCCCCCCCAAAACGTTTTTAAATGTCTTTAAATCATCAAAAAGGAAAATTTTATAACATTTTTTATAGCTTTAAATGCATTAAAAAAGAAAATTTAAAAAACAAAAAACAATTTAAAATAGCCAAAAAAAAAGTGAGTTAAAAAAGAAAAAAACAAAACACCACAAAAAAAAAAACAAAAAAAAAATCCCCCCAAAAAAAAAACCTAAAAAAAAAACCCCCCCCAAGCGCTAATTATTTTTAAGAAAGACAAAAATAAACCTTTTAAAAAAATTTTTTAACCCCTTTCTTTTTAGAAAGAAAAAACCAAAAAATAAAAACCCAAAGCCCCCTGCTTTTTAAAAAAATTAAAATTTTTCTTTTAAAAGCCAGTCTAACCAATTTCCAAAATGGTTGATTTTTTTGGGGAATTTTTTTAATTCACAACCATTGTTTTTCAAAAACCCCTGTTTTGAAAGTGGTTTGGTTGGGCGAGGTCCCTTTTTTCACCTAAAAGGGGTTTCAAAAATGCGGGAAATTTTCTAAATGTTAAACCCGGGGGTTGATTTTTTCCCTATTTTTTTTTTCAAAAAAATGCGGTGAATTTTTCTTTTATTCTTAAGAATTTATTTTGCTTTTGTTTTGCTTCTTTTCTGTTCATCTTTAAATTTTTTAAACCTTTTTATTTTTTTTTACCCTTTAAATTTGAGTTTCTTTTGCCCTTTTTCTTTTTTTAGTTCATCATTTCACCCCTTGCTTTTTTATTTTTCACCCCCAATATTTATGTTTTTTCCCCCTTTTCTTGCTTAGGGTTTTTTCTTTAATTTTTTATTGTTTTTCGCTTTTTAAATTTTTCCCCCTTGTGCATTGTTTGTTTGCCAAATTTAGGGTTTTGGTTTGCCCTGTTTTTAGTATTTTTGCAATTTTGGGGGGAAACCCCTTTTTAAAAACTTTTTCGTGCATACAATACCATTTTTTTTCCTACAACATTTTTCTGCTTGGTTTTTTCAAAAATGTGGGGATTTTTCCTTTTTAAAATTTTTTCCCGTATTTTTCCCAAAATTTCGTTTTCCTACCTTTATAGCGTCCTTTTTTCCCCCCTGGTTTAAAAAATTTTTTTGTTTTTTTTAAACTCTTAAGAATAAGGGGGACAAACCGTTACACCCCCATCCACTCGAAAATAATCCCTTTTTAAAAAAAGCCCCAACAATGTTTTTTTTTAAAACTACTTTAGAAAAAAGATGCCCCTTTGGGCAATTTAAACAAATTTAAAAAAAACCCAGGGATTCAGAAGACAATCGTTATTACAAAAATTTTACTATTGTAAAATAATTAAAGTTATTCCAATTAGAAAAATGAGTCTTTTTACAACAGGTTTTTTTGATTAACTAATTAAATACAAAAAAAAGGTGGGGACAAAATTTTAGGGCAAAAAAAAAGATTAGGGACAAAAACAGAAATCTGTATTTAAAACGAAAATTCTTTTTCAAGTTTGGTAAAAAAAAAAAAGGGTTCTTTTTAACAGGGATACAGGAATAGGATAAAAAACCCGGAAAATTCGTAAAGGGAAACAAAAAAATCTGTAAAAACCAGGGACATTTATTCCCCTTACTTTTAATGTTTTTCTCACCCACTTCAACCCTTTGACAATTCGTAGAGCTAACCCTTTATAAGTGGTTTTCACCAGACACTAGAAAGTAAAAATATTTTAAAAATTTAAATTGATTTTCAAACCCCAAAATTTACCCTTTTGAAGAAAACGCCCCTTCAAACAATAAAAATTAACCAAACCCTTATAAATAAAGGAAAAATTTAATTAAATCCCCTTTTCCCAAAATTTAAAAGGAAATTAATTTTTTTAAAAAAACCCCCCCCCCTTTTGTCAAGAACTTTTTAATCCCCATAATTTTCTTTATAAATTTTAAAAACCAAATAAGTTTCTCTAATTTACATAAAACTTTGTGTAAAAAAAACTTTTTTTCGGTCAAAAATTTCCATAGGTTACAAAAATCTTAAATTATATTTATATGAAACCAAAACTAAAACATTTGGGAAACCTTAAAAAAAATTGTAAATGGGAGGAAAATTTTTAAAAGTCAAGTCATTAAAAAAAAGAGCAAAAAAAATACCCCTTATTTATTTTAATGTCAAAATCAAATAGAAAAACCAAAAAAAATTTTTATTTAAGAAAAAATTTTTACCAAAAGAAAATTTTTAATTCTGCAGCTGGGTTTAAAAAAATTATTTTTGTTTTAATTTTTTCAAACTTAAAAAACATTTTGACATTTTTAAAAATTTTGAAAAAGCACCTAAAATACAAGGGGGGGGAAATTTTTGGGTTTTAAAAAAATTTTTTTTAACTTGAAGGGTAACGGGGAAAAATTAATGTTTTAAAAAACAGATTTTAATAAGCCTAAAGGATGATTGTTAAGAAAAGGAATAGTTTGTCTAAGCTTGTTCAGTGGGAGACATGCACAAAATATCTGTTTGGTGCTGACACAAAAATAAAAACATATTGAAAGATTACCGTGAACAAATCAAAGTCGTTGTAATTTTTCACATGAAGACAGAGAGGGGTTTAATAATTGCCTTGGGAAAGATGTTATTAACGACGGACAAGAAAGAGAAAAAATAAAACTAAAACTGAGAAGCTAAAAGCATAGTAAACTAATACTCAAAACAAACCAGCCGACTAATACTGTGTAGTGTAAAACCCAATAGCTTTTTTTTAAAACACACACAAGAACATGCGACAGACACAAAAACATACACACATACACTCTCACACACATAATACATATATCAATGTCCTGTGCTATACTAGGCCTACTGCTGTGTTGTATTGGCAACATCCCAAAATCTTCTGCTAACACACATGCCCAAAAGGGGAGTGGCTAAGTATTGCACCATCAGATAGGAAGGTTTATATTTATTAATTTTCACTCTTTCTATCGCCCTTCGGGTCAGCCCAGTGGGAAAGTCAGAATGCGTTAGACAGGGCAGGCAGGCAGAGCAGGCAGGCATGGGATCGAACCCCCGTAGGGAATAGCAGTAACTACAGGTCCTATGTGTTGTGTGAATGCTGTGGTGTGTGAATGCAAATGCGTGTGTCAGCATTCCAACAGTCATGAATGCCGGAAATCTTCTCTGCTACCCAAAGCTCCGTTGCAGTGCCCTCCAATTTTCTCCTTCTGTAACGGAGCCTGGGTAGCGGAGAAGGTTTTGCACTTCTTTTTTTTTTAAATAAAAAATTCAGCATAAATCAAATAATAAAGAAGAAGTATTACTTTTTTGGGTTTTTTTTGTATTAGTTCTTGACAAGATATTGTTTAGCAAAAATTCCCATAATTTTATATTACCCATCAAAAATAAAATAGGAACATTTTCATTTTAATAAGTTCTTGACAAAATATTTTATTAGTTTTAATAAAATTTTTGATAAAGTTCTTGACAAGTTCTTGATAAATATTGTTTTAGCATAAATTCCCATAATTTTTTAGTTTTACCCATCAAAAATAAATTAGTATTACTTTCAGTTTTAGTAGAGAATAGGGTAAAAGCCCAGTCAAGGTAAACTGCTTAGTTTTTATATAAAACCAGGCAAGTTTTTGGTCCAATGAGGCGAAGCCCGAATCAGACCAAAAGTTGCCTGGTTTTGGATAAACAGTAAGTGGTTGAGCTTGACTGGGCTTTTACCCTATCTCTGGCCACTATACAAAACATGTTTTCAGTGTTCAGAGAGAGAGAGACACAGAGAGAGAGCATGTGCGGATGTGTCATTGATTACCCATGTATTTAAACATCGGTTTGACTTGGTGGTCTTTACTTGTACTGAGAATTCTTTTTTTTAATTTTCATATCCATAATTTGTCTTTTTATGACATAAATATCGTTATTTTCTTAGGCCCATACTTTATGTGTGGAATCTTGGGGTGATGAGATTACGGGGTTTTTGCTTGATTTATTTGACTGCATTGTAAAATTAATTCTGTAATGAATGGTTTATGAGTATTTTCACACGGGCACATCTGCAAGTTGCTGTATTGTTAAATTTCATGTACCCACAAGGGGGTTCTTCAAATAACATGCCAAATCTGGAGACTCAGCTGTCTTGTGAACGTGTGCAAGTGTGCCCTATGCTCAATCCTCCTGGAGTCAGGTTCTTGTGATGTCATCTGCCATCCTCAACCCCCCCCCCCCCCCCCCCCCCCCTTTTTTTTTACAGGGGAAAAAGGTATACATTTTTCTTTCCCTCTGAAGAAAGCTTACCTACATATGCTTTTGCTTTCTTGGGTTTTTTGTTTGTTTTGTTGATGTTTTTGTTTGGGGGTTGTTGTTGGGTGTGTTTTTGGGTTTGGGTTTTTTTAGGGGGGGTGTTTGTTTGGGGTTTTGTTGTTTTGTTTGGGTGGGGTTTTTTCGGGTATTTTTTTCCCCTCGTCTAGAGCTTCGAAGTTTACCAAAGGTGAGATTTTTGCTTATGGGACCATTTTTTCCCACCATTTAGGTGGCATCATTCCGACTTTGGGGATGATACGACACCTGTGTGCATGGGTTATTTTAGAATGTTGTCATCCTTTCCTACCGGTAGCAAATAGCCTGCTCTTCCAACGAAATGGGTTTCTTTTAACATGAGTGCAAGATGTTCTGCAATCGACTTTGACAATCAGTTCGATTTACTTGTCAAACTGCAAAGAAAGGACAAGGCCGCGAGTTGAACTCGGAACCTCACGGTTTACATGTTAGACAGGTGAACGTTTTAACCATCCTGCCACCTTCCTTCTTGTTTCTTTGTATGATTTTCCTGTTGCTTTTGGGGGGTATACTTTTTATTTATTGGCAATGAAAGAGGCATAGATTGAAGCCTTTGGTGTAAAGACTGACGGGGTGAAGCATGGATGGAAACATACAAGTTGATGGAGAAACCCTCAAAGTTGTTGAACATTTCAAATACCTTCAGTCATACTAATCAGCGGATGCCTCATGTCATCTTATCTCATCTGCTCCCATAACCCCTCCAAGGTCTGGGGGCACTGCTGTGACGAACGTTGCACCAGTTGGCTCCATTTGGGGTGGTTGTGGGCAAGTGCCTGAGTTGTAGAGAAGCTCTTCCTGGTCCATTCAGTGATGTTGCCTGCCTATTTTCTTCTTCAGCCTGCCTCGCCTTCTCTTCCCTTGCACTGTTCCTTACAGCATATTCTTAGAGAGCCCATCTGATCTTGTCCCATGTCCATACCACCTGAGCTTCCTTTTCTTGACTGTGGTCAGCAAGTCTTCGTACTGTTTCACTTTTTGGGTGATGGTTTGTCGGACTTCGTTGGTAATGTGGTCCGTGTATGAAATGCCAAGGAAGCTTCTGAGACACCTCATCTCCAAAGACTGGATCCTTCTTTGTAGATCAGCATTCAATGTCCAGGATTCGCATGCATAAAGGTATGGGGAGATGACCAATGCATGCAGTAGTTTGACCTTGGTCCTGAGAGAGATGTTTCGGTCTTTACAGATGGTCTTGAGCTTTGCCATTGCTGCTACTGTTTATGCAGCTCTTGCGAGGATTTCGGTCTTTCTTCAGTAATAATAGCTCCAAGGTACTTGAAGGGATGTACAACCTCAAGTTCTTTTCCACTGACTGTGATCTTGATAGTGATTGGCAGGGCAATGTTTGTCATGAGTTTTGTCTTCTCGGCACTGATCTCTTTGCCATATCTGGCGGATGTTTTGTCCAGGTGGTACACTAGGTTGGCCAGTTCCTGTTCGTTTCCTGCCAGTCCATCGATGTCATCGGCAAACCTGAGGATGGTGATTGTCCGCCCTCCAATACTGACTCTGCCAGTGTGATCTTCTAAGGCATCAGTCATTATGCGCTCATTGAACAGTGTCGGCGATAGGAGACAACCTTGACGGACTCCCGCTGAGGTATGGAACCATTATCCAATCATGCCTTGGACAAGCACTGCGCTGGAGGCTTTTGCCTATAGCTCTTTGATGGTCTGGATGATCTTTTGTCCCATGTTGTACTTTTTCATCGAGGCCCATAATGTGGTATGCCATACATGGTCGAACGCCTTTTTAAGTCTATAAAGATGTGGTAGTTTCTGTTGATGCTGGCTGTATTTCTCACACAGAACTCGCAGGTTGAATATTTGTTCTGTGGGTGCTTCTGTTGGGGCGGAAGCCTGCCTGTTCTTCGGCGATGATCTCTTCTACCCGTGACTTGTCTGTTCAAGATGACTTTTAACATCACTTTACTGGCATGGCTTATGAAGCTGATCGTTCGATAGTTCTGGCATTGCTGTAGACTGCCTTTCTTGGGGAGCATAATGATGAGTGATTGGGTCCAAGGGTGTTGGCCACTCTCCAGTCTGCCAGATCTTGTTGCAAATTCTTGTGAGGATATCTATTGCTGTTGTTCCCTGTGTTTGATAAGTTCTGCTGGGATGTTATCAATGCCTGCAGCTTTCCCATTTTTCAGCGATTTGATTGCTGCCTCAACTTCTTCACGAAGGATAGGGAAGTCATCATCCTCTGACGAGTCCTGACTTGTAAGTATGCTGGGGTCACCTTGTGCCTGATGGTCGTAGAGCTCTGAACAGTTTTCTGTCCATCTACTAACGATATCTGTTTCTTTTGTGAGGCAGTTCCCGTCTTTGTCTTTGATGTTGTTGACTCTTGTCTGTTTCTGCTGTGTTAGCTCTTTTACAATTTGATAGGCTCTTCTGCTGTGGTTCTTAGCCAAATTTTCTTCGATATCTGAGCATCCATTCTTCTTTGACCATTCTCATGTCTTTCTTGATCTTTTTGTTGATCTCTCTGTATTTCCATGCTCCTGTTGTATACTTGACACTCTTCAGTTCACTTTGTTTTTCACACATATCCAGGATTTTATCTTTGATCCATGGTTGTTTTTTCTTACGGTGTTTGCCAAGTAGTTTGTTTGCTGTTTCTGTCATCACTGCATTGAAGCTGTTGGTTATTGTCTCTGCATCCTTATCAAGTGCAAACAGTGCAGCAAATTTTCTGCCTATTTTTGCTTGGAAGGATTCTGCAATGGTAGGGTCCTTCAAGCTTTCTAGGTTGAATTTTAGCCTGGTGTTCTTTGGCTTGCTGATCTTTTTCAGCCAGATTCTGAAGTTCAGGAGCACCAGGACATGGTCACTGCTTCATGTACAAAGACCATAATGCAAGAAATGTTCAAGGCAGACAAAGAATGGTTCATCTTATTCACATCTGGAAAGAGAGATATTTATGAAATGAGCTCAAACTTAAAATACTGCAACACTAATCTGGCCTGTTGTTTTATATGGAAGTGAAGGATGGACTCTCAAAGCTGTAGATGAGAACCAAATCAGAAGTGCTGAGATGTGGTTCTGCAGAACTCCTAAGAATAATCTGGACCGAGGTAAAACAAACACCCGAACTTTTAGGCCTGGCTGGGAAAATTAAATATTTTGGACATACCATGAGTCATCGCAGCTGCCCTGTAGCAAAGACTGTGGCCCAGGGTAAAATAGAGGGCAAGAGACAACAAGGAAGATCACCGACTTCCTACCTGGAGAGCATAGCCAAGTGAACAGAGTTGTGAAAGATGAAATTTACAGGACTGAAGACAGAAGGGGATGAAAACAGCTGATGGCGCACCTACAATCAAAAGTAATGTCGCCGACAGTTGAACTGAGGTCAGTTCTGTGCGCGAACCTTAGCAAAACATGTTGTTTACACCTTAAAACCTCATCCACCACCTTTCCGAACTTGCTTATAAAGTAGGTCAGTTATGACTGGTAGTATTAACACAAGCATTGTACCCAGCATGCCCACTACTGCCCGGGATGGGATCCCTCAGCTTCCATTTGCCTAAAGCACACTGCCTGAAAATTCCACTGCAGTCCTCAAGGACTCCTGTAGGGAATTCAGGGAGAACTCACATCGGGTTTGGTCAAATATTACACAGCCCCTCAGCTTTTAGTTTTAGTTTTTATCTATCTAGGATATTGTCGGGAATGGGATAGCTCAGTGGTCAGAGTATTTGCTAAGGTTAAGCAGCACTGAGTATGGTTACCAAGTGGATGAGTGACCTGTTGTGCACCTTGGCTTCAGTGTTCACCCAGCTGTAAATGGGTACCTGTTCTCTTTCTGGTCAGGGAAAGTTAAGCAGCGAGGGAGAGGAGATGGGCTTTGCCCTCAATATGCTGGCCCTAGAGAAGCTGAGGTCTGATGCCTCGCTCCCCTACAACCACATAGGTTATGAAACACCTTTACCTTTTTAGGTTTTTGTCATAGTGGGGCCTATAAGCAACATGAATGAGTGGGTACCTGTACCATGGAGTTTGAAATCTGGTCCCTTACTGTTTGCTTTTAATTCACCCATATGACACTGACACAAACATAATGCAGAGGACGGAGAATGCTTTTGAATATGGCTCTGGTGCTTTAGTGAGGCAGTTTCGGAAACTCTCTCTTTTGAATTGACCGTCTTGTGTGATGTGCCCTTTTCTCTATGTGAGTGTGACGTGCCCATACCCCTTCAGTGTGTGTTTTTTCACCAAGTCATGACTTTTTATACAGCCCTATGGCTTTCTCAATTCTGGTTTTTACGTCCTCGTTGGTTATGTGATATCTGTACTAGATACCAAGAAGTTTGCGAAAGCATCTCATCTCCATTGCCTGTATCCTTTCACTGCTGTTATGGTCTACCTTTCACATGCGTACGAAAATATGAACATGACCAGGGAACGCATCAGCCTAATCTTGAAGCTGATGTCAATGCTCTTGTTGTTCCAGATGACATGTAGTTTAATCATTGCAGCTGTGGTCTGGGCTATCCTGGAGAGTACTTTAGATTTTGATCCTTTATCAGATAATTTTATGTGGCTCCAAGATATTTAAAGCCATGGACGGTCTCAATGTTCTTGATGTCTATAGTACTGTCAGTGCTGGTGCCATTGGCACTGTTTGTCATCAACTGGGTCTTCCTGCACTGACCTGCATACCATAAGCCGATAAAGCCTCATCAAGGTGATTTAACTAAGTTGACCAGCTGTGTTTTTTCACAGCTAGGCCATCGACGTCGTCGGCAAAAAAAGTAAGTTTTGTTGTCTTACCTCCAGTGCTGACTGTTGCCTGGTGGTTTTCAAGTGCGTCAGTGATTATTCTAAGATGTTGAAGAGGTTGGGGGAGAGCACACATCCTTGGCATACTCCAATTGTGGATTCGGAACCATTCTCCTATGTTGCTGTCGTAGTAGACAGCTCTGGTTTCCTTGTTATAGCGGCATTCTATGGTTCTGACCAGGTTTGCATTGATGTTATACAGCCTCATGGTTGCCCACAAAGCTGTATGGAAACTGTGTCGAACGTCTTCTTAAAGCTCACAAAGACGTGGTGAATATCTTACTTGTGTTGCAGGTTCTCACAGAGCATTCTCGTGTTCAATATTTTGCTCTGTGTGCTCCGTCCCGCTCTGAAACCTGCCTGTTCTTCTTTGATGACCTTCTCAGCTTGTGGCTCCAGTCTATTCAGGTTAATTCTTAGCATGACCTTACTTGGATGGCTGATCAGGTTGATAGTGCAGTACTTTTGGCATAGTTGTAAGCTTCCTTTTTTTCGGGAGAGCGGTTATCAGGGACTGTGTCCAAGGCAGGCCACTGACCTGTCTGAGATCTTATTGCAGATGAGTAACTAGTAATAATTGTGTAACTGTCCTGACATCAAAAGAAAAAATTGCAGCTCCATCTTTTTTTCAGACTGGGGGCCGGCCTCTACCCAGAGAGAATGTGCTGTGGGCTCATTGGGAAGACTGGGACCTCACAGTTGAGTTTCATCTTTCATCTTCATCTTAGATGTGATTTTGAGAGTGTTGCTCAAATTACCTGACCAACACTGCCGGTGTCTGTATCTCTTGGGCCCGGTTGGCGCCGGGATATATTATGATAGGAAACCTAGAGTACAACCCTGTCAATTAGTCTCAAAGCACATGCACTTCCATAGGCAGCAGCATTCATCATACAATAACCCAAAAAATGCCTCTGATTCGGCGGCCCCAGTTGCTCTGGTCTCATAGTGACCTCTGATTCGGTTCCCCCATACACTTCTGTGCCTGTGGTGAGTTTGTGTCAAAGCCTTTACGTTGAAGGCTCACGGGGGAGGGACGTTGGAGGGACGTTGAGGTGGTCGCCACCTCGAGTATTAGCTCCGTCAGGGAGCCAGACTGAGTGAGTCTCCCACTCACTCAATCTGGCTCCTCGACTGAGCTAATACTGTCGTTAGTAGGGGACTTAGGGTGTGGTGTCCTGTGTATGTTAGCTCAGAACAGGCACCACTGAACACCACCAAAGTGACCTAGCAGCAGTGCAGGGCCCCTCTGGCTTTTGACCCCACGGCGACCTGCCATTGATGGGCTCCCTGTGGACTTCCGATCCATGCCTGGGGATGCAACATCACGAATCTGGGGTATGGCTTGGGTGGATAGATTAAAATGAACATCGTGGGAACAGCAGGACAGGAACGTTACTGAAGATGAAGCCGAAAAGAAAATGCAGCTTCGTCCTTACTTTGGATCAGTGATCTAGAAATTGGTCATTTCAGCAGTTTTCCCATGCTGCTGGATAAAAACCATACTCAGAAACACAACAACAACAATACACACACACTGATGTGTATACGTATGCGCGCACTTACAAGCAGTACACACACACACACACACACACACACACACACACACAGAGGCGCACGCGCACACACATAATAGAATTCAGAATAATTGTTTATGAGTACACATGACTGTACAGCGCCATACAAAATGCACGCACTTTGCTCTCTGTGCAAACAGCTCATGTGACATACTCTCCACTTCAACTTGAACATCTTCGAAGTCGGATTTACTTGCTCTAAAAACAATTCCACTGCAAAAGTGAGACAAGATCTCGTTACTGAGACTGACATCTGATTCATTTTCTGTTACCAAGCACTAGTGTTACTTTTTACTGGATTCCTTCCCATTGTGGTATCTACTTTAATGAAAAAGTCGACAAAATAGCAAAATATGGAGCTAAGCGTACTAATGAATCCTGCAGCATAAATGTCCCCTTATCCATTTGTGAGGGCTATAGTATGTTACAAAATGCATGTTGGAATTTTTTTTTTAATTACAAGATATCAGTTCTCCCTATTTTTGATAAAATAAAATGCCGTAATTCATATGAACATAGAAATGTTGTATCTCTTATCTACAGGTTTAAGCCCAATGAGTTTAGAACTAAATTTTCAACAGCAAAGAAAAGTACCTATGGCGAAAATATTACCACTGCTCACTTTCTTTTATAATGCAGAGATTTGAAAAACTTTTAACCTGTTTTCACAGTCTGTTGCTTAGAGCAAATTCTAAAAGACATTCCATTAATGAAAGAAATTGTATTACCATTAAGTCATTGTCCTATTAACAGCTTTCTTCTTCGTCCAACGCTCAGGCAGCAACTATTGTTATCTAACATATGAGCTAAAGCGCGTTGCGCTGCCGTTAAACGCCCAAGTTAGGCCCAGCACATCTGACTTCAACATGGGAGAGAACATCTTTGAAGTCTTTCTGGAAAAAAAAAAAAAAAAAAAAAGCAGGAGAATGGACCAAGAAGGCAGAAAATAGACGTGAAGGAGGTAATAAGAAGAAAAGGAACAAGGCAGAAACAAAGAGAGGGATAGAAAAGAGGGAATTCCAAGCACAGAATGTGGGAATGCTATTTATACTGACAGGCCCCCGACATCCCCACAGGGAAATAAACGAATCTTATAGTATAATGAGTTTTACTAGTTAGGCCTATAATTATGAATTGCAAAGTTAGTGTTTAAACTGTTATTTCTTTTCAACATTCTTGTTTTATGGTTTCAAATTTTGTTTCTTATAGTTGTTTAATGCGGATAATTAGCTATGTGCACACCCCAACCCACCAATCCCCCACCCCCTCACTCACTCATTCACACACACAACACACACACACACAACACAACACACACACACACACACACCAACACACACACACACACACACTTTCCTGTCTGATATCACTAATTAGTGGAAGGACGATATATTAAACTGAAGAACTGAAACTCTGTAATTATCTGACCTCTCCAACACACCCAAACCTGGGGGCTGATATCTGGTCAACTGACCTGCCAATGAGGGACAAGCTCTTTGGACCCCTGGGGGACTTTGGCGAACCACCAAGCATGGGGGGGGGGGGGCGAGGGGGGGGGGGGGGGGGGGGGGGGGGGGGGGGGGGGGGTCTCTGGGTTGCTGTCTGGGCGAGGAAGAAGTTCATTCAAACACTCTCTCAGGCGTCCACACATGCACCGTCTTCACCACTGGCTCAGAGTGTTTTTTATTATCAATATCATCATCATCATTTTATTATTATTTTTATCATCATCATCATTATTATCATCATCATCATGTTGTTATTATTATCATCATTATTATCACCATCGTCATCATTATTATCATCATTATCATCATCATCATTATCATCATCATCATTATTATTATCATCATCATCATCACTATTATTATCATTATTATTATTATTTTGGTTGATTGGCAGGAATGAGGAGAACTGTGATAATTATGGTCACTTGCGCTCAGTGGTGGTAATGCTAACCCGGGTTCGATTCTCGTTCAAGAGGATTTTTTCCCTCTGAAGTTAACAATAGTGCCGACTCAGCTCCCCCAAAAGTGCTTTGGATCAGACTGTAAACCGAGGTCCTGTGTGCGAACGCACGCAGAACATATTGCGCGTTAAAACCCGTTCCGCCTTTCGGAAGAGTAGGCCATTGTGCGCCGGTGGGAACGGATGACAAAATTTACAAAACTGCATTAGCTTACACACGGGGATCGGATGTTAAAAAAAACCCACATGAGTGCTTATTCCATTCTCCTCAAATAAAACAATTTACAAAACTGCATAAGCCTACACACCAGAAGTAGATGTTTTAAAAAAATAATTAAAAGTGTTTATTCCATTATCCTAGAAACAACATAATTTTTTTTAAAGAAGAAATACTGGAAAAGTAAAGTAAAGGTTGCTTATAATGTTTTCTACTAAAGGTAATTTGCCAGGCAGACTCAGTTGTTTATCACATTAGTATTATTATAGTTTCACAAAATGATAGCTGGGTCAAATTCTTGATGATGAGAAAAAAGTAATCATGATTTTAAGGGTTGATGCTATTCCTTGCTGTACATAGCAACTTTAAAGGCTAATTTATCCGCCATTTTGTCACACAATAACTGCAACTGAATTCCCATGAGAAACGATTACAACATAGTGGTAATCAGACTACCAAGGACAACATAATTATATGAGAAAGACATAGGACTACATAAAATAACCCAAATATTCAAAACACACACACACGTGTGTGTGTGTGTTGCTTGTTGTGGCTGTGCTTGTTTGGGTTTCTTGTTAATTCAGTATTACATGACTTTATTTATTTCATTCTTTTATTTCGAGGATAATGGAATAAGCACTCATGTGCTTTTTTTACATCCAATAGCTGTGTGTATGCAGTTTTGTAAATGTTGTCATCTATCCCCACCGGCACACAATGGCATATTCTTCCGAAAAGCGGAACGGGTTTTAACGTGTGCGGAAGATGTTCTGCGTGCGTTCGGACGCGGGATTTCGGTTTATAGTCTCATCCGAAGGACGTTTGGGGGAGTGGAGTCAGCACTGATGTTAACTCCAAAGGAAAAATCCTCTTGTACAGGATTTGATCCCGGGTCAGCAGACCATGAGCACAAATGCCCATTATCTAACCACCAGTCTAACCACCTCATTTAAAAACTGAGAAAACTCTTAGTGTTGTTTGAGTGTCTCTGCCAAGACTGCATCCTTTTTTTTCCTTGTTATCTTATAGTACATTTCAGTTAATGTGCTTTTAGTAAAAGTTTATCTACCCTAAGAGAGTTTGTTAAGTGCCTCATGCTGATGACCAAAAACAACAACAAAAGACAACAACAGTAAAAGAAAAAACAAAACAAAACAAAAACAACAAAAACACTCAGGTCGAAGCAGTTTGGTTAGTCTTGTGGTCAGGCAGGCCTTAGTTAACACACACACACACACACAACAGAACAAAACAAGGCCGCAAAATTAATGAAGGCAGATTGCTCAAATCTGAATCTTGCCTTAGTGTGTGACTTGCAATAGGCCCTAATTGTTTCCGGTACTTTTTTCACAGTTTTGCATTCTCCTCCAATCCCTTTCCATAATTAGTATTCTGCGCCCTTTGTTCATGGTGATGAGGTTTCACACATATAAATCTTCATAATTATAGGCCTACCTCTATTGTTGTTTTGTTTTGTGTTCTGGCCCCTTTTATTAAAAGCCCAGCGTGAAGGGAAATAATCTCACAGGCCTCGGGCTACTAAACGGAAGTAGAACAGCCTAATGTTCACAAAGGGAAGGTCCGCGCCAGAAACCGGTACGAACTGCTTTAGATGAAATTTTCTTCTGTTATTGATCTTGTAAAGCAGGTAAAATCGTAGTAGTTTGTGCTCATCGTAAACGAGTCAGATTATATTTATCAAGTATATAAACTAATGGGTTGATGTTCATACATTAGTGGGTGTATTTTTCTTCTACGTCAGACAGCATAGAGCAATTTTTTTTCTGTCGTAGACCACTGAGCTCAACAGTCGAACCTTGGTTTGTGGTTTTGAAGTTGTTTTCGGTGTTATTAGGTTGTTTCCTTTTCCCTTGTAAGAATGGGGAAAATATGATCGATAATTCTTTTTGAAATTGATGGTAACAGTGTATAGATAAAACAACTGAAGTGTGTCAGATAAACATTTCTTTTGTGAAGTGTTCATCGAAGCAGCAAATCAACATTCTTAGTTTCCATTATGGTCATTTGTCCTCGAACTGAAGCGAACATGGGGAATAATTTGTGCAGCATGTGTTTTGAATGAAAATAAAGTAATAAAAGTAAAAGTGATCAAAGTCCAAGTATGAAAATACTCGATCAACATCGAGTGTATGGAACAACCCCCCTCCCCCCCAAAAAAAAAAAATATATATAAATAAAATACTGGATGTAACAGTAAGAGTGGGCTGGGGCTTAATATTTCTCTTCACAGTTTGGGGGTTAATTTTGTGTGTGATAAGTTTGCCAAAATGACTAATGAGTTACTAGAACCTTGTATTAGCCTACATAATGCTGTGTTGTGTGCTCTGAATAAGCCAATAGTTCACTAGGAGAATACTAATGTTTTATACCTATTTTCCTTTTAATTTAAGTTATTGGCACTGTCATATTCCTAACTGATACTAGTTCAGTTGTAGTGTTGTATGACCAACTCTCAAAAGGTGTTTCATCAACTGCTGACAATTAAATTACAGCATACTTTCATGTGACAGGGATTGATTTATACTATGTTTAGTTTAGACACCCAGTCTTCATATTTTATAACAGAAAAGATAATATTTCTGATACTTTCTGAAAAAATCATATTTAAAGACAGATGAAGAAATAGTGTTACTTGTGACATGACAAACCATTCTTTCATAAGTCAATAAATTTAGTTGTTGGGTTTTGGTTGGGTTTTTTTTTGGTTTTTTTTTTGGGGGGGGGGGGGAGTTGGAGTTAACACTTCACATAATTACTAAAAAGAAATATTTCATTATGATAAAACTTGTTTGAATTGTGTGTGTGTGTTTGACATAGAAATGCAAGCCTGCAATTGTACATTTTGTTATTTTTTGTTTTGTTCCAAAGGCATCATTGCATTGCTATATTTTCAAAAGTATCTTGATTTGCTTCTGTTGGCTTAGTTACAACCCAATATTTTATCCAGAAGTAAAGATTCTATACAAAAACATAGTCACAAACTCACAATGATTTGCATTTTAAAAACTGATTCTTGAGAAAAGTAGAAACTACAAAGATCTTAACTTAAGGGAATAAGCAGAGTACAGTACACTACCTTAGGATTATAAACTTTTGTCAAAACCTCAAGTTAAAGTAGTGACACAGCTAAAAGAAATGAAATGGACTGCAAACAGTTTTTTAAAACAGTGTATGTATTTCAAAGAAGAGGGATGTCAAATAACCCTCTTGTTGGATTACAGGCCCAATGCTGTAGATTTAAATTTTGAGTTCTAACCCCCATGATATTTACCTATTCAGACATTGTGAGAAAAGACAGCTATCAAGCGAAATTTTGTTAGAACTAGGTATGTCTTGTACTTGCATTTAGGTGCATTTGTGTAGGTCACCATAATCTTGTCATTGTCACCTTATATTGTCACCAATCCTGAAAATAGGGTATAAGAAACAGCAATCCTGCATGGATTTGACAATAGTTCAAGCATGTTAGTGTTGAATAAGGAAGTGATACCCAGCTGATGTGTTTACCAATAGTTATGTGCAATAGTACTTCAAGAATGTGTCACACAATGTCCCCATAGCACCTGTTGTTTTATGGTATGTCTTGAGGAGACTGAAGTTTTGTTTAACTCTTTTTTCTTTTGAAAACAAGTAATATTCAATCGACATATAACCTTTATACTGCAGTTCATATCTGCGTGTGCTACCACATGTTTGTTAAGTGTACAGAAGTGTATTATTGTACATGACTCACACTGTCACCAGTGTCACAGCACAGGTGTGACGAATTCGAAACAACACAACTTCTGTAACCCTACTTTTTTTTTAAATGTTGATAGTCTCTAAAGTAGTCGTAGTGGTGGCATAGGGTCACATCACATCACAAAAAGCACAAATTATGGATGTATGGGGGGTGTACCCATTGCTGTCACCTGTCGAACCTTGGCAGACCGAAGACCTATTTTATTTTCCTTCTTGCTATTTTCATTATCGGCATATCTGTTCGTTTCTGCCATTGCAGTTTCAAAGCAAAAGTGTAGTAATGATGAGAAAACAGTCAAAAGGCATCGTTTTCAGGCGTCTATGCTGTGGACCGGCCAGGTCAAATTTCTCCACAGTCCGTGTGTGCAGCTCAGGTCAGGAATGGGCTGTGTAGCATGTTATTTTCAGGCTCACTCTTCTCCCTAACTGCAGCATTTCCTTCCTCCTCTTCCTGGTAAGCGTTTAATATCGGACTCACTTAACAATTGTCGTTCAAATGTTTCTACTTCCAAGACAATAACATACAATTTATCGTCTCGTAATCAGTTTTTGAATGGGTTGCTACGTAAAATCGTCCCTGTACAAAAGGAAAAGCCATTTTTTTCCCCACGCTGTATTTTTAAAAAAGGGGGGTTTTCCGGTTTGCTGGTTTGGTTTTTTTTTTTCCTTTTCCCTCCCCACTAGACGCATTTTTAGGGGTTTTCTAATTTATAAACGGGCCCCAAATCTCACACCCCCCGGGCTTTCGCCCCACCTATTTTCAGAAAAATTGTTTTTGGAAAACCACAATTTTGGGATGTGTTTGAAAAGGGGAAACGCCCCACGGGGGGGCAACCCATCCCCAAGGTCGGCTGGGGTTATATTGGAATTTTAGCACCCGGCCTTTGGGTTACTGTGGGGTTTTTTGGGGGGGGGCCCCCTTTTATCGGGACAAGAAAAAGACAAGGTTTTTAAGAAAAGGGCCCGGACCCAAAAAGTTTTTAAACCCGAAATTGGAAAAGGGAAGTTTTTTTTTCGTTTTTCCCAAAAAGGGGGGTTTGTTCTTTTTTTTCCCTTGGCTGGGGATTTTAATCAAAATGAAAAACAGAAAAAAGGTTTAAAGTAAAACCCCTTTTTTGTTTTTTGACTCCCTTTGAAGCAAAAATTTTTAAAAGGTTGAAAATTAAATGAATTTTTTTTACTTGGGTATAAATGTCAGAGGTGTCCCCCTTGTCCGTAATTTGGAAATTGTTTTTAAGTAGGAAAAACTTTTAGCTGTCACCCCTATGAAAACCCTTTTTCTTTTCATCGGGCTTGTGATTGGGGGTAAAAAAATTTTCCCAAGGGGGGGGTTTGGGTTTTTTTTTTTTTCTTTTTTGGGTTTGGGGTGGGGGTTTTTTTTTTTTTTTTAATTTAAGTATCGAAATTATAACTTTGTGAATTGAAATTTAATTTTTAAATTTTTAAAAAAAAAAATTAAAAAAAACGGGAAAATATTTTGTAAAAGTTTTTCCCCTCCCCCCCCCCCCCCCAAAGAAAGTTAAAATTGTTGTCCCGGGCCCCAATGCTAAATTTTCCAGAGCTTTTGGGGAAAGCAAAGCTGTTTAAAGGGAAAAAAAAAAATTTCCCTAACTGAAATTTGAGTTTGTGGTAAAAACTTCCTAAAAGCTGGTTCGGATAGTGATAACAAAAAAAATATTTGGGGTTCATTGAAACAAAGTATACCAGAGAAATTAACTCCCACCCCCTTGGTTGAAATTAAAAAAAATTTTTAAATATGATTTTTGTAAAAAAAAAACCTATTTTTTAATAAAAAAAATTTCCCATTTTAAAATTTTCCCCAAAGAATGGGGGTGCCTTGCATTGTGACCCTCCCTTTTTTCCATACAAAACCTCTCTCAGCCACAAAGAACCATGAATTCGAAAGTACAGCAAAAAAAACACTTCTAAACGATTTTTTTTTTTAAAAGCAATCAAAACCCAAAACACCCCCCCCAAAAAGTAACAGAAAGTTAAACAGTAAGAATTAATAGTTTTGGGTGTAAATTTTTAACCTTTAGGGTCCCTTTTGGGACTTGAAAATTAAGCATGACAAAAAAGAAAACCTCAACTGATAGCTAAACCAATTTTTCACCCATGCTGGTAAACAAGTTCTTCACATGGCAGGGCGGTTTTTTTCCGACAAAAAAATGGTGGATGGAGTGTTTTCGACCCTTTTTAAGAAAATTTAAAATTAAAAATGTTACGCAAAATTTTTTGACAATAAATATTCCCCAAAAAACCCAAAATTTTCCAACAAACCAAATTATTTTACATAAAAAATTTTGATTTCTAAGAACTGTTTAAAACCATAAAAACAAAAAAAGGGGGCGTTCCCCAAAACCCTTCCCTGTTTTTGGGCGTTTTTTTATCTCAGCGTGACAAACCCACATTACGCGAAAACTCATTTTTTTTTTTTGTCCTTTTATCTGAAAAAAAAAATTTGATGTATTTGAGTAATAACTTTAAAAAAAAAAAAAAAGAAACGATCCAAAAAACGGAAAAAATCTACTAAACCATTTTTTTTATACAACTCTTAGTTTTTTCATACGTCATGCACAATAAACCCATGTGCTGAAAAGACCCCATTCAAGGAAAGGGCCAAAAAAAGGGCCCCCTTTTCCAAAAGTTTTTTTTAAATTTAACAAAATTTTGACCACGGCACTAGCTCAAAATTCTCAGTTCATTCCCCTCCATCATTTTTTTTAAATATTTCCCGGGGTTTTCTGATTTAATGATTTAAACTAATAGAGTTAAAGGTGTTTTTTGTAAAAGGGGTATGTAAAAACCCGGCACCCCTTTTGAGAGCAGATCATAACGAGTTTTGGGAGCCTGCAAGGGATAGATTTTATAGACAGTTTTTTTTTGTTTTAAGCCCAGACAAAAAAACAAAGTTTTTCTCAACCTTTAAGTAG
>CM054147.1:1229341-1270196 GCA_028751875.1 Rapana venosa | reverse complement strand
TTGTCATCACTGTCGTCTGCACAGTCGTCGTACAAAGATTGATAATTATGGTTAATGTCTTCGTTGTTGCTGCTACTGTTTGTTGTTGTTGTTGTTGCTGCTGCTGCTGCTGTTGCTGTTGTTGTTGTGGTGGTGGTGATGGTGGTGTAGTTGTTGTCCTCTTTGCCTTTAATGTTTGTTGTTGTTGTTGTTGCTGCTGCTGCTACTGCTTCTGCTGTTGTTGTTAGTGGTGGTGGTGATGGTGGTATAGTTGTTGTCCTCGTTGCCGTTAATGTTTGTTGTTGTTGTTGCTGTTGTTGCTATTGTTGTTGATGTGGGTGATGATGGCGTTGGTATAGTTGTTGTTATTTTCATTGCTGTAATTGTTGTCGTACCTGCTGTTGCTGCCGGCTGCTGTTAATAACATTATCCTAACAATTTTCTTTAACAGGAAAAAAACAACCCAGCTTACACATAATCATAATTTTGCATTATATTTTGTCGGTTATCTTTTTGTTGTTGTAGTTGTTCTGCGAATAGAAGAGAAAGTGAAAACGGGGGAATGGGAGGGGGGGGTTGTCATTTTGTCAGGGGATAGGCATTAATCATGGCAATGAGGTCCCTGATGGAATGAAAATGAACTCTTCGGGTTTTTAAGCCTTGATGGATCAGCTTTCTGTTGGCTCTTTGTGGCATTATTTGTCATTCTGAGACCTTCTCATCACAGACCTATTCCTTCCCTGACCCTCCCCACCCCCCACCCTTCTCCTCCCACACAATCTGCATAACACACAAGAGTCCACAACATAACACAACACAACGCAACGCCACGCCACACAACACAAGGCAACACAAGGCAAGACAAAGCAAAACAAAACGAACAGTTAGTTCTTTCTTTCCTTGCTTCTGCTCATGACAGCTTTTGATAATTCATTCCTTCCCTTCCTTTTTTTTTCTTTCTAAATAATTATCTGGGGTGGTTAGTGTGTGTGGGGGAGGGGTGAGGGTGGAAGTAGGAGGGGGGTGGGGTGGGGGCGTGATTGTGTGTGAGTGTGTGTGTGCGTGTGTCTGAAAGTCACAGTTTCTATTGAATAAGCAGTGCAGTTGCTTTTTTATCTATTTTATAAACCCATCCATCTACGAAAAGAAATCATACATATGCATATATAAGAATAAAAAACCTAGACAAAATAACTGTGTGTGTGTGTGTGTTCTGTGGGTATTTTTTTTTAAATTACAAACTAATTTAGATCATCAAAATGCTTTCGATACGTGTTCCTAGTGTGATCTAAGTTCTTGTTGATGTATTTGGATTCAAATCAAAATTAATGTTATCTACATGCCTGTTCTCGTTTGCGATTGCGCTATAGGTTCCATCCTACAATGTGTTTCTGGGGAGATCATGGAGCAACATGTTGAATTTAAGTGGAGCTTATACGGAATTTTAATTAAAGGAAGGCAATAAAAGGATGTTTACAAATTGTAGATGTATTTTCCGCCCCTGCTTCAACATATATCGTGTAGTGCTATTCATAATACAATAATCTTCTTCGCGCGTACGCGCGCGAGCGCAGAGAGAGAGAGTGTGTGAGAGAGACAGACAGACAGACAGACAGACAGACAGAGCGGTAAAGAGACAGACAGAGAGAAGGAGAAACGGAGAGAGAGAGAACAGACAGACAGAGAGAGCGGGAGAGAGACAGACAGAAGAGAGGGAGAGACGGAGAGAGAGAGAGAGAGAGACAGACAGACAGACAGACAGACAGACAGAGAGAGAAGGAAAGAAAGCCAGACAGACAGAGAGAGAGGAGAAAGAGAGAGAAAGAGAGAGAGAGAGAGAGAGAGAGAGAGAGAGAGAGAGCTTTAACAAGACTTGCGTCTCTATGGGCTGTACCAATTGTTTGGGTTTTTTGCAAAACAAGAGGCAACGATTGTAAACCAGCTTTCTCTACAACACAGACTGTGACAATGTAAACCTTTTTGTTCACAATGACAGTCTAAACCGTTCTTGACAATACAAGTGTAAAACCTCCTTTGACAATGACAGTGTAAAACCTCCTTTGACAATGACAGTGTAAACCTTTTTTGACAATAACAGTGTAAAACCTTTTTTTTTGGATAATGAGGATGTAAACCTCTTTTGACAATAACAGTGTTCAACCTTTTTGACAATAACAGTGTAAACCTTTTTTGACAATGACATTGTAAACCTTTTTTGACAATGACAATGTAAACCCTTTTTGACAATAACAGTGTAAACATTTTTGACAATAACAGTGTAAACCTTTTTTAACAATTACAGTATAAGCCTTTTTGACAATGACAGTGTAAAGCCTATTTGACAATGACAGTGTAAAACCTGCTTGACAATAAATGTAAACCTTTTTGATAATGAGGATGTAAACTTCTTTTGACATTAACAGTGTAAACCTCTTTTTAACAATTACAGTATAAACCTTTTTGACAATGACAGTGCCAAACCTGTTTGACAACTTATATAGACAATAATAGCGTTAAACCTTTTTTTAACAAGAACAGTGTAAATCTGTTTTAAATATAACAGTGTAAACCTTTTATGACAATAACAGTGCAAACCTTTTTTGACAATGACAGTGTAAACCTTTTTGACAATGACAGTGTAAACCTTTTTGACAATGACAGTGTAAGACACTTTTATCAAAGACAGTGTAAACCATTCTCTACAATGACAGTGTAAACCTTGTTGACAATAAGAGTGTAAACATTTTTGACAATAAGAGTGTAAACATTTTTGACAATAACAGTGTAAAACTTTCTTGCCAATAACAGTGTAAACTCCTTTTATCAAAGACAGTTTAATTCTTTCTTGACAATAGCAGTGTAAATCTGTTAATACGATAATAACAGTGTAAACCTTTTTTGACAATAAAGTGTAAACCTTTCTTGACAAACACAGTGTAAAACCTGCTTGACAATAGCAGTGTAAACTATTTTGATAATGAGAATGTGAACTTCTTTTGACATTAATAGTGTAAACTTTTTTTTAAACAATTACAGTATAAAACTTTTTGACAATGACAGTGTAAAACCTGTTTGACAATGACAATGTAAAACCCTCTTTTGACAATGATAGTGTAAACCTTTATTGACAATTACAGTGTAAACCTTGTTGACAATAACAGTGTGAACATGTTTGACAATAACAGCGTAAACCTTTTTTTGACAGTGACAGTGTAAACTTTTTAGACAATGACAGTGTAAACTCCTTTTATCAAAGACAGTTTAAACCTTTCTTGACAATAACGGTGTAAATCTGTTAATACGATAATAACAGTGTAAACCTTTTTTTTTGACAATAAAGTGTAAACATACTTTTTTACAACAACAGTGTAAATACCGTTTTGACAATGACACTGTAAACCTTTTTTTTTGAAAACTGACATTGAAAACATTGTTTAATTATAACAGTGTAAACCTCCCTTGACATTGACAGTGCAAAACCATTCTTAAACGACAGCGTCAACCATTCGTTTTGTGTTGTTGCTTTTACATCACGAATGCCTAAAACACGATGATTGATTCCTTCAAGTCACTTAGAGCCTGTAAGCTACCTGTGAAACATCGCCTGCAGACACGAAAAGAAATCTCACACACACACACACACAAACACACACACGCACGCACGCACGCACGCACGCACGCGCACACACACACACTACGCACGCACACACACACACACACACACACACACACACCACACACACACACACACACACTCACACACACACGCACGCACACACACACACACACACACACACCACACACACACACACACACCACACACACAAACACACACGCACACACACACACGACACGCATGCATGCACACGCACACACACACAGAGTCTATTCTCTTCCCTTCTCTCTCTCTCTCCTCTCTCTCTCTCTCTCTCATCTCTCTCTCTTCTTCTCTCTCTCTCTCACACACACAGACACATAGACACACACTCTCTCTTCTCCCACTCACACACACACACACAACACACACACGGGGGGGGGGGGGGGGGGGGCAGGGGACGGAGCCTGGTGGTTAGAGTGATGTATTCGTGATCTGCTGACCGGGTTCGAATCTCGTTCCAGAGGATTTTTCTTGGAGTTAACAGTGCGACTCCACTCTCCCAAAAGTCCTTCGGATGAGACTATAACCGAGTCCAGTGTGCGAACGCACGCAGAACATCTTGCGCACACGTTAAAACCCGTTCCGCTTTTCGGAAGAGTAGGCCATTGTGTGCTGGTGGGAACGGATGACAAATTGACAAAACTGCATACACACGGGGACTGGATGAAAAAAGCACATGAGTGCTTATTCCATTATCCTCGAAATAAAAAAATAAATCACACACACACACACACACACACACACACACACACACACACACACACACTTGTTACCCTCTCCATAACATGTCCCCTTCCTCATGAAATTTCTAATTCATAGTTTAATACTTACGCTACCTTCTAATTTTTTTTTATGTCATAATGTCAAACTAACACTTCCAAACTTTGAAGAGCTGCCTGTATCACGTTGGAATTTTGTTTTTTAAATATGATTTCTACAATCTGACTTTGATATTTTATAATCATGTTTCAGACAAGGTAAACACAAATTTCTATTCTTTCATATGAAAACTGTTACTTTATCCTCATGAGATGAAAGCTTTCATCTGGACTGTTAGGTAATTTCTAACAATAAAAAGTGGATACGATCGCTTAAGATAACTGATTCTTTCAAGTCACATACAACTTGTAACTTATCTGTAAAACATCGCCTGGGGACACGAAAGAAGGGAGACTACCCATTTTTATAGCTTCCTTTACACTGTAATAAACGACCCTGTCATGGGGAAATGTCGTCTGCTATATCGGAATTCGTGGAGTTAACGTTTGCGGTTGTAAGGTGCATGCTTACATACAGAGAAGGGGGTAGGACGATTTTCTCGAAAATGTTACGTTGTAACTTGATATACCGGTTACATACACGCGAGCATGTTGTTAGCAAAGCATTCTTTGTCGTAGTCAAGTTTCCGCAAGAAAGCATTCATTTTTTTCCACTTGTGCTCACCGCTTTTCTATCCGTGCATCGGGACAAGCCAGGCAGATGAAAGGAATGCTCGGGCCTAATGGATGGCGCTGCTCTTGTGGCGACGCGCTTTCCCTCGGGGTAGAGCAGCCCGAATTTCACGCAGAGAGATCTGTCGTGACTTAAAGTGGTATGAAAAATGATCAATGAAAAAAATGCTAGTTTTGTATGAATTGTTGGTACGGGACAGTGTGTGAACAATGTGTAAAAGTTGAGTCTGCAGTACTTAGTGTAACTTTTTATTCTTTGAACTTTCAAGCAGTAAAGATTGTTGTCTGTCATATGAGCGAAAATTGCGTTGTGTTACCGTTAATAAAGCGACTGACAAGTCAGACCTAACACATCCGATTCGGCAAGGGAGAAAATTATCTTTTAAGTCTTTCTGAAAATAAAAGGGTGGAGAATGGACCACGAAGGAAGAAGATAGACAAGAAGGAGGTGACAGGAAGAAAATGTAACAAGGCAGAAACAAAGAGAGGGATAGAAAGAAAGAATTCCGATTTCAGAATTTCCAGAATGTGGGGATGCTATTTATACTGCAGGCCCCCAGCATCCTCACTCATTAGGAAGACTGGGACCACACGGTCGAGCTTCATACACTGTGTGGATGCGATTTTGAGAGTGTTGTTCAAATTACCTGACCAACACTGCAGGTGTCTGTATCTCTCGAGCCGGGTTGAAGCTGGGATATATTATGATAGTAAGCGTAGAGAACAACCCTGTCGCGAAGTCTCAAAGCAAGGTGAACACCCACAGCAGCATGCTTATGTCATCCTCATCGTGATTGATCACCATGCAGTAAAAAGAAAATTTCCTTCGATTCGGTGGTCCCAGTTGCTCTGGTCTCATGGTGACCTCAGATTCGGTTTCCCCAAACACTTCTTTGCCTGTGGTGAGTTTGTGTCAAAGCCTTTGGGGTTGGGAGTTCAGGGGGAGGACGGTCGTCGGAGGGACGTTATGGTGGTTGCCACCTCGGATAGGCAACTCAATCACTCTGGCTCCGCGACTGAGCTAATACTGTCGTTAGAAGGGGGCTTAGTAGGTGGTGTCCTGCATATGTTAGCCCAGAACAGGCACCACCACTGAACACCACCAAAGTGACCCAGCAGCAATGCAAGGGCCCCTCTGGCGGGTGGCCCCACGGCGGCCTGATATTGACATGCTCCCTGGGAACTTTCGACACTGGGGATGAGACATAACGAATCTGGGTCTGGCTGTGGCGAGGAGCTTGGGATGAGCGGCGTGGGAACAGCAGGACGGGGGAGGTGGCAGAAGATGAGGCAGCAAAAAAGAAAGTTTTGTGTAGAGTAAAGTATCTTCATTGAAAATTGATTTTTAAAATGCATTGCTTATTGCTCTCTCTCTCTCTCTCTCTCTCTCTCTCTCTCTCTCTCTCTCTCTCTCTCTCTCTCTTCTCTCTCTCTCTCTCTCTCTCTCTCTCTCTCTCTCTCTCTCTCTCTCTCTCTCTCACACACACACACACACATATACCTTCCTTCTCACCCCCACCCCCGCTCCCACCCCGTCTAATATCACAACTTGTGAAAAGGCGTTAAATAAATAAATGAAACACACACACACACACACACTCACACACACACACACAGAGTAAGTACTCGTGTGCGCATTTAGGTTTCTGAGACTGCTTGCGTGCGTGCGAGTATATAAGTTAGCTGTGTGCACGTGTGCTTTACTGCTTACATGTATGCATGTCTGCACGTTAGGAAAATAGTGTGTGTGTGTGTATGAGAGAGAGAGAGAGAATGAAGATTTAAAAAAAAAAATAATAATTTGAGAGAGACAGAGAGAGACAAATACAGAGACAGAGACAGAGAGAGACAGAGACAGAGAGACGAAGAAAGAGAGAACAAATGAATAATTGTTTTGTGTAAATATTTTAATTATAGAGAGAGAGGGAACATTTGTTTTCAAAATATATTTTTATTTGAGAGACAGAGAACAAATGAACAATTGTTTTCAAGATATATTTTAATTTGAGAGAGAGAACAAATGAACAATTGCTTTCAAAATATGATTTAATTAGAGAGAGAACAAAAATGGACAGTTGTTTTTAAAATGTATGTTAATATGAGTGAGAGAGAGAGAGAGAGATAGAGAGAGAGAGAGTGTGTGTGTGTGTGTGTGTTTCTTTTCAATCCTTTCACATATGTTGAATAATTGTGCGTGAACTTCTCCCCACGCTCACATAAGGACCAAAACGGGTATACATGTTCAGGTAAATATCAGCTGACAAGTTGTGTGTGTGTGTGTGTGTGTGTGTGTGTGTGTGTGTGTGTGTGTGTGTTGTGTGTGTCTGCTCTTATTTCATTATGTATTTTATTTTTGTTGTTCTGTAGCCTAACTCTTCTAGGAACGGGATAGCTCAGTGGTCAGAGCACTCGCTTTCCCACCAGCTAAGGTTAAGCAGCATCCAGTGTGGTTACCACTTGGATGGGTGACCGTTTGCGCTGCCTTGGCTTCAGTACAGTTCCCCCAATTCACCCAGCTGTAAATGGGTACCTGCCCTCTTTAGGGTCAGGGAAGGTAAAGCAGCGAGGGAGAGGAGGAGATGGGCGCCGCCCTCAATATGCTGGCTGTCTTGAAAAGTTTATGTCTCTGATGCCTCGCTCCCCTACGACCACATAGGTTATGGGACACCCTTTACCTTTAGTAGATTTATGTTTTTCTTTTTGTATCTGTTCCTGTAAACTATTGAATGCAACACACCCACAGAACATCAGTCAGCCAGATATGATGTTGGCGTGAATGGTGAAAGAATTTGGGTGGTCATGTGTCAATAGAATCTGAACTCTTTGCTTAGAATTCGGGAAGCCTTGTGGTGGCGGTTGCGTTTATTGCTACACTTGATTAGTTAAGGTTTGATGATGATGATGATGATGATGATGATGATGATGATGATGATGATGATGATGATGTGGTGGTGGTGGTGGTGGTGGTGGTGATAGTGATAGTGATGACGATGATGATGATGATGATAATAATGATGGTGATGATGATGATGGTGGTGGTGGTGGTAATAGTGATGATGATGGTGACGATGACGATGATGATGATGATGATGATGATGATGATGTGGTGGTAGTGGTGGTGGTGGTGTTGATGATGATGGTGGTTAGGAAGAGGAGGAAGTGTGTGTGTGTGTGTGTGTGTGTGTGTGTGTGTATAGCATGTCTGTGCAATGTGTGTGTTTATGTATATGTGCGTTTATTTGTGTGCGCTCGCGTTTAAATGCAATTTAGCTAAGACTGACCATTTACATTGTGCTCATGCACTGTTATCAATGATTTTCCGTATATCATTTTTTTTGTATCGAAGAGAAAACCTTGTACAGCATACACTTTTAATAAGTGTGCTTAAACACTTTTCTACCTGTCCCAGCTACCAAGAGATGTACTGAAATGGCAGGTCTGCATTAAATCGTGTACCTGGAAACAAACTGAGGACGAGGTATTTAAATATTATAAGACAAGCAAAAGTGAGGCACTACGTGAATAAACAGAAAGAAGGATAGAAAGCACGGTTCATAAAGAGAATAATATTGTTCGTGAGGAGAGAGTCAAGCCCTTGGAAGCAGTCAAAGGACACTAATGTGTGCGTGTGTGTGTGTGTGTGTGTGTGTGTGTGTGTTTATTTTTATTTTTATTTTATTCTTTCATATCGAGGATAATGGAATAAGCACTTATGTGCTTTTTTATATCCAGTCCCCGTGTGTATGCGGTTTTTTTGTAAATTCTATCATCTGTTCCCACCGGCACACAATGGCCTACTCTTACGAAAAGCGGAACAGGATTTAACGTGTGCGCACGATGTTCTGCGTGCGTTCGCACACGGGGCCTCGGTTTATAGTCTCATCCATGTGTGTGTGTTCGTGTGTGTGTGTGTGTGTGTGTGTGTGTGTGTGCCTGCCTTTCTGTTTGTCTGTCTGTTTGTGTGCGTGCCTGTGTATGTGGGTGGAGGAGTGGGGGGTAGGGGTACATATGGACGGAAGAATTTCGAGGATATGCCTCTCGCTTGATTGTTCACTTGCATTTCATATGTTAATTTCTTTGTTTGTTGTGTAATATTATGATTGTTATTTTCTAGAAATATATATTATCCTTATTTTGGGGTTTTTTTCCTTTTTGTTTTTAAGTTTTGTTTTGATTTTGGTCAAACAAAAGCAAAAAATGTAAATAAAAATGATTTTTTTGGCTGAAGCTTTTCTCTTTTGTATATATTGAATTCGTTCCTTGGTCGCCTACACAAAATGTTCACCTTGGTGAACCTCACGGTTAGAACCAAGGACAAGAAGAAAAAAAGTCATTTCTATTGCATTGTTTTTCTTTTGGCTATTCTTCTGTATGGGGACGGGATAGCTCTGTGGTCAGAGCACTCACTTTCTCCCAGCCCAAGTTAAGCAGCGTCGAGCGTGGTTACCACTTGGATGGGTGACCGTTTGCGCACCTTGGCTTCAGTACAGTCCTTCACCCAGCTGTAAATGGGTACCTGCTCTCTTTAGGGTGAGGGAAGGTAAAGCAGCGAGGGAGAGGAGATGGGCGCCGCGCTCAATACGCTGGCCCCTAGAGAAGTTGAGGTCACTGATGCCTCGTCCGCTACGACCACATAGGTTATAGGACACTTTTGTCTTTGTTTTTCTGTATATTTCGCTGTCTGTTTACTGTTCTGGCGGTGAATCTCTATGCCTGTATTATCTCTTTGTTTATGTGTGTGTCTGTCTGCCTAATGGTCTGTTATTCACCTCGCCTGTCTGCTTTTCAGCAGTGTTTGTCTGTTTGTGCATGTGCGTTTGTATGCTGGTCTGCTTTTTGTGCCTTCATAGTGTGTTTGTATGTCTGGTGCCAAATATGTCTGTTCGTCTGCCTGTCCTGTCTGTCTCTCTGTTTGTCTGTCTATCTAACTATCTGAGCACCCTGCTTCTCTTTGTTGTTTGTTTCTTTTCCTGTTTTTTGACTTATGTATTTGCATGATATTTGTTTGAAGCGAGTGTTGATGTTCTTGTCGTTGTTTTTGCAGATGGATTACATTGTAAAACGATCTACATTTGCAGAATGATTAAATATGCAGTTTGGGTTCCATTTTACATGTAAGATTAACATAAAGAAATACCATAAGATGTCTAATAAACATATCACTGAAAAACTTGTCCGTAAAAACAATCGGATAATATCAGACACATCACTCAGTGTAAAACATAAATATTCCATAAGATTACATGAGTTCTTTGCTTGTTTAATTTTTGTCTTATTTTTTCTATTTCATTCGTTTTCTTATGAAACGCAGACTAGCTTGATGATAGTGTACATTATACAACGCTATTGTGTGTAGCATGGACGTATACTCAAGTATAAATTACCTCTAGACCCATTTTTTAAAACACACACACACACACACACACACACACACACACACACATTGCTTCCACCTCCCTAATCCTCTACATAACATGTCCCCTCCTCATCAAATTTCTAATCCATAGCTTAAAATGCTGCGTTCTAATCTATATGACATTATTATCAAACTAACATTTCGAAACTTTGATGGTGCTTCCTACGTCAGTTTGGAAAGTTTTTAAAAAGTTATTTTTATAATCATTCATTTTCATGTGTTATCTTTTTCAGACAGGTAAACAGCAATTTCAATACTTTATATGAAAATTATTGCTTCATCCCAATAGGTGAAAGCTTTTATCTGGACTACTAAGCAATTCCAAACAATAAAAAGGGATACAATTGTTAAAGATAGCCTGTGAAGGGCAAGTAATAGTGACTCAAAATAGCACACATAGCATATTTGTAAATGTAAACACAAGTAAACAGGTTCATATGCATGTAAACAATTCACAGCTTCAAGAAAGCTGTCACTGGAACATTTCTTACAGAGAAACAGTCACACAGACAGGTGCAACGAAAATATGATAACACGAACCGTGGAGACACATTGTATCCGTGGTGGTTTTCTCATTTCATTTATCTTCTATCCCTCTTTTCTTTATGCCTTGCTGCTTTCCTTCCTGTCACCTCCTTCTTGTCTACTCTCTGCCTTCTTGGTCCGTTATCCTGCCCTTTTTCCTGAAAGACTTAAAAGATAATAATTCTCTCCCTCGCTGAAATCAGATGCACTGGGCCTGACTTGTCATGCGCTTAACGAGACCGCAAAGAATTTTTGCTCAAATGACAGACAACAATAGTTGCTGTCTGAAGGATCGATGAAGATGAAGGAGAATTATTTTATTTGATTTTATTTCATGTTGTTTATAGCCCCACTAACTAAGAACACTATCTTAGGACTGTCACCTCATTAATTTAGTAGCTATAGCAACATTCACTTCAAACTTAAGATCAAGACCTCTTAATCCCTTCAAACATCCAAGACTGTCAACCTGAAAAATAATCACATTAATTTTTTTTAATTCCTCAAGGCCAATAAAACCAGGTCATGTATCAGAACAGGCACCACTGAACACCACCAAAGTGACCCAGCAGCAGTGCAGGGCCCCTCTGGTTGGTGGCCCCATAGCGGCCTGATATTTATAGGCTCCCTGTGGACTTCCAACCCTGAGGCTGAGACAATGAGTATGGGTATGGCTGTGGCGGGATAATTGAAATAAGCGGCGTAGGAACAGAATGATGGAGACGTCACAGAAGATGAAGCAGCAAACAAAACAAAACAAAACAACCCAGGACATGTCAAAGATGGCTTGGATTTATTACACCTGGGTAAGGGTGCAGTCTAGGGGGAAGGGAGGAGGGGTAGGTAGATAGGGGAAGGACAGTAGATTAAGTGGAGGATGGGAAGATGGGAAACGAGAGGGTAGCTTAGTAGAGTGGTAGATTCAGATTCAGATTCAGATTCAGATTCAGATTATTTTATTGCCATTTAAATCATGTAGACTTATTTGACACAACAAAAACATCAACTATAATTATTATCTATTTTGGCTAAAAGTGATGTACACTAAAAACATGTATTTTACTTCTCTTTTTCTCTCTTTTCAAAACACTCATACACATATCTGATGATATCTGCTTGATATATATCAACTGTGATTATGTCACTTAATTTATGTACACAGTTTTTGCGTTCTTTGTCTTTCGTTTTGTTTTTTAAAAACAAATTTTTTCTGAGTTCATCATATAAAATGCATTAACACGAAATGAAACATCTTCAATTTTTTTACAGTGGCTCATTTTCGTCCTCCTGGATTTTTTTGGGTTTTCCCCTTTTCCTATATTAATTGGCAGCTTGTGCAAATTTAAATATTTTTTTATGAGTTTTGTTTTCATATTTTACTAAGTATGGTTCCAACGTATTTTTTGGGGTAGCAAAATCAAAAATTTTTTGTTTTGAAAAATTTTCTTTTGGTAGATCCAAATTTTTATCATGTCCTAATTTTCCCTTCTAAAGCAAAAATCAACCGATAAACATTAAGAGTTTTTGGGTTTTTCCGACATTTTGAACCAATTGTGTACAAATATTTTTCACTGTGTTTATCCATTTATCGGTTATTTTTTGAACAAAATCGTATCTATTCTAATAAGAGTCTGTTTGATTCTGTCAAATGAATCCAAAAGGATATTATCTGGCATATGATTTTAAGGGTCAGTGGAAATCTCCCTAATTCACCCAAAGTGGGTAGTACTATTGCTTTTTTAGAACTCCTATCATTTGTTTACAAAATTTTACATGGAAATTCTCATACAAAAACTGATTGGATAAGCATGCCTTGAACAGTTTATCAATATGAAACTCTGTCTCCCCATTAAAACAAAAAGGAAACCAAACTTCTGCTCCATAGGTTAAACAGGGGTTATCAGTGAGTCGAATAAACGCATTATTATAGTAGTTTTTAAATTTTGTCCATGAATTGCTCTTTTAAAGGCGTATATTGCTTTGTTGCTTTGTTTTACTAAATGTTCTTGTGTTGCTTGAAATTTCCCGTTCTGATGAAAAACGACACCTAGATATTCTACTGTTTCAATTACATGCTCTCCACATTTAAAATGAATTGGAATTTTAGGAGGTGATCTCGTAAAGACTATTACCTTTGTTTTTGTTTTGTTTATCTTTAAACCCCAATTAGAACAGTATTCTTGCAGTTTGTTCAGTTTAGTTTGAAGACCTATTTTGGTTGTTGATAGTAATGCTAGGTCATCAGCATAGAGTAAACAAGGAATTCTGTCTTTTGCGGTTATATATGGCGAATCTTTCTTATCAATATGTTGAACTATATCATTGACATATACATTAAATAATGTAGAACTTAATGTACTTCCCTGATGTACCCCCTTTTGACTATGATTTCATCTGTGTGTTTGCCTCGTATTTTTGTAAATATTGTTGCATTGGAATACATGTTTTTAATGACATTAAAAGTTTTGCCTGTTATTCCTATTTCGTTTAACTTTATAAGAAGACCCTCGTGCCACACATTATCAAACGCTTTCTGAAAATCTACAAAGCAGCAATAAAGTCTTTTAGTTTTTACTTTCAGTACACTATCTATTAAATTATTAAGTAGGAAGATATGGTCCGTTGTTCTGCATGCTTTTCTGAAACCAGCTTGTTCTCTGTAGTGGGGAGGTAGGGGGTCTCCTTCAGCATGTGTAAGACATTTCTATGGCAAAACAAAAGTGTCAAAACTGCCTAGTTCCAGGAGTGTTGCATAACTTTACTGTTTACCATAACTCCCAGGGGACACAGAGTCATTGTCTCCCACGCTAATATTGTTCACTATGATTATAAGTATATGTATGCAAACTGGCTTGCTGTCACTCTTCATGTCAGAATTTAATTTCTTGGCGGCTGTGCTACATAGCTTAGACCTTCAATTATAATAATAATAGAAAAAAAGAGTTAATCTGATCCTAAAAATGCTATGTCATATTTTTGTTATAACAGGACACAGTCATTTATCCAAGCAAATTGTATATGATCATAAGAGAGAGAAAATCAAATCGGACTGCTGTCCTATTTAGTGAATTTAATTCTGGGCCTACACATAGAAACTCTTCAATTATTAATGATAAAAAAAGAGTGTATTGTTAAATGTATGTCAGTGTGTGTTTGATTGAAGTTTAGTGATTGTAATGTAAAGGATAGGGAATGAATCGCAAAGCATGCATTTATGCAAGCGTTTGATAGCCATCACATGAAAACTATAGTCTGTTGAAGTGATAAAACGTAGTGTTGTGATGTATGTATGTTGTATGTTGTTGTGTGTAGTGTGTGTTGTGTGTGTGTGTGTGGTGTGATGATGATGGATGCGGTCTGCAGATGTGATGCATGCAATGCATATATGTCAGTCTGTATTATGTCATAGTATGTATGTATGTATGTATGTATGTATGTATGTATTACGTAGTAATAGAGAAAAAATAATGTCAGATAAAGAAGAAAAAGGGATGGAGGTGGCATGGATAAGTGCGACGTATCGTTGGATAGCATGTATTGAGTGTTTGATTTTGCTTTACGTAGCGTAATAATTATAATTATTATTATTATGTATTACATATGTATGTATGTATGTATGTATGTATGTATGTATGTATGTATGTATTACGTAGTACATATGTATGTATGTATGTATGTATGTATGTATGTATGTATGTATGTACGTATAATATATATATGATATATATGATATATATATATATATATATATATATAATATATATATATATATATATATATATATAATAATATATATATATATATATGTGTGTGTGTGTGTCTGAGTGGGTACGTTTGTGCGTGCGTGGTGCTGGTGTGTGGTGTGTGTGTGTGGTGTGTGTGTGTGTGTGTGTTTTGTGTGTGTTGTGTGTGTGTGTTGTCTGGTGTCTGGTTGCGTGTCTCTTTGTGTCTGTGTGTGCTTGTGTGTCTGTGTGTGATGACTGTTTTTTCCCTTGTGAAACTGGTCCATCTTTTTATTTCTTGTTCATCTGCTTTGGTTTCTTTCTCCTAGATGATCTGCATAATTTTGTGGAGAAAAAAAAACAACAACGTGTAAAATAAAGTTTGAAATGTATATCAATCATTTTTGTGTATGGTATAATATGATACTGAATAACATTTCCTTTTTTGCATGTGTGTGACTGGAAGATATTGAAATGAAGGCATAATCTGATCATGGGATGTCGTTAATATGTATGAATGTCTTATTCATTGTTCCATCTTTATCGGTTTTTTTGCGTCGTTGTTTCTTGGTCAAATAAACTAACATAATTATAAAATGCTTTGGGGGGTTTTGATGTGTGTGTTTTGATATGTGTGATATGTGTGTGTGTGTTTTCATATGTGTTTGTTTTGTTTTGTGTGTGTGTGTGTGTGTGTGTGTGTGTGTGTGTGTGTGTGTGTGTGTGTGTGTGTGTGTGGTGTGTGTGTGTGTTTCAGTGTGTTTGCTTATTGTTGTGCTTGTATTTTTCTTCGTATTTTTGGCTGCTTGTTAATTCAATTTTTGTTTGCGTCTGTTTGTTTTAATGTTTGTAGGTTCCTCTCCTTGTTATTTTTGTTGCCAAATTGGGGTTTTCTGTTTCTCAATCAGTCACGTTTGCTTGTCTGTTTGTCTGGCTTTCTGTCTGCTAGCCTGTCTTTGTGTCTGTTGGTCTGTTTGTGTCAGTCTATTTCTTTGCCTGTCTGCATCTCTCTATCTCTGTCTGTCTGTCTGTCTGACTGTGTTTGTGTGTTTGACTTTCTGTCTGTCTGTCTGTCTCTTTCTCTCTCTCCAGCACACACACACATGTGCACGCACGTGCATACATGCTTTCTCTCTCTCCAACACAAAAACACACACACATACACATCTTTTTCACATTGGGATAACATTCTGCGCATTCCCTCTTGAAATAATTTGCAAAATGGCATTATGGCATACTTGTTGTCAGTTTGTGAGTCCTGCTACTGCTGCTGCTATTGTTGATGCTGCTGTTGCTGCTTCTGCTGCTGCTCTTCCTCTACTGCTGCTGTTGCTGTTGTTCTGCAGCTGTTGTCTGCTGCTGCTCCTACTGTTGCAACCGCTGTTGCTGCTGCTATTTCTGCTGCTACTGCTGTTACTGCTGCTGAAGCTGCTACTGCTCTGCTGCTAATCCTTCTGTTGCTCCTGCTGTTGCTGTTTCTACCACTGCTGCTACTGCTGCCACTATTGCTGCTGCTACTATCTGCTCTGCTGCTTACTCTGTACTCGCTGCTGCTACTATCGTGCTGCTATGCTGCAGCTACTATTGCTGCTGCTACTATCGCTGCTGCTACTGCCTTTACTATTGCTGCTGCTACTATCGCTGCTGCCACTATTGCTGCTGCTACTATTGCTGCTACTACTATCGCTGCTGCTACTATCGCTGCTGCTACTATTGCTGCTGCTACTATTGCTGCTGCTACAGCTGCTACATGGTAGAACAGAAAGAGGTTTCAATGCTGGATAGATAAGTTGTCAAAAAGCATCCTTTTGTAATTGAACACTATGACAAGCTGTCTTGAGCCATGACAAGCTGTCTTCAGTCATGACAAGCTGTCTTCAATTATGACAAGCTGTCTTCAGTCATGACAAACTGTCTTCAGCCATTACAAGCTATCTTCAGCCATGACAAGCTGTCTTCAATCATGACAAGCTGTCTCTAGCCATGACAAATTATCTTCAGTTATGACAAGCTGTCTTCAGTCATCATAAAACTGTCCTCAGCCACAACAAAACTGCTGTTTTCGTCAATGGCAAACTGCCTTCAGTTAGGACAAACTGTCTTCATCAATGAAAAACTGTCTTTAGCTATGACAAACTATCTTCAGCCACAACAAACTGTATTCAACCATGACAAGCTGTCTTCAGTCATAACAAACTGTCTTCAGCTGTCTTCAGCTATGACAAACTGTCTTTAGCTCTGAAAAACTGTCTTCAGTCTTAACAAGCTGTCTTCAGTTATGACAAACTGTTTTTAGCCGTGAAAAACTGTCTTCAGTCTTAACAAGCTGTCTTCAGTTATGACAAACTGTCTTTAGCTGTGTAAAACTGTCTTCAGTCCTAACAAGCTGTCTTCAGTTATGACAAACTGTCTTTAGCTGTGTAAAACTGTCTTCAGTCCTAACAAGCTGTCTTCAGTTATGACAAACTGTCTTTAGCTGTGAAAAACTGTCTTCAGTCTTAATAAGCTGTCTTCAGTTATGACAAACTTTTTTTAGCTGTGAAAAACTGTCTTCAGTCTTAACAAGCTATCTTTAGCTATGACAAACTGTCTTTAGCTGTGAAAAACTGTCTTCAGTCTTAACAAGCTGTCTTTAGCTATGACAAACTGTCTTTAGCTGTGAAAAACTGTCTTCCAGTCATGGTAAGCTGTCTTTTGTCACGACAAACCATTGGCAGAATGTGAACTCTTTATCAAACGAGAGGAAAAAAGTCATCGTCTGAAGTCCAAGTATCTCCTGTCCCCTCCCTTATGAGTTAAGCAAGGAAACACCCTACAAGAACAGGAGCAAGAGTAATTTGTAAAAGGTAGTTCGTACATAGCAACAAGTGTTTTCGTTGTTGATATATCCCAGAAGATGGAATATGGATACCATAATTGTTGGCTAAAATGATTTCGTAGAAATATGTTTTAATGAGATATTACCATTGGCGAACCTCGGAATTTTAGCCAATGACACGTGTTGCTGCAGTCATATCAAAAGGAATGAGAAAATAATCGTTGGTTTTTGTATGGACATATTTTGTTGAACATATTCTCCAGTTAACTAAGCATTAGAAGGGGGTGATGAACATCCGATACCTCACATAACTGAACACATGTTGTTAGGGTTTTTTGTTTGGGTTTTTGTTTTGTGGTTTTGTTGTTTGTTGGTTCTTGTTGTTGTTGTTTTTAGGGGGTTGTGGGTTTTTTGTTTGTTTGGGTTTGGGTTGTTGTTGTTGTTTTTTTGGGGGTGGGGGGGGGGGGTGGGGGGGGGGGGTTAACCGCTTCCAACTTCACTGTATTCTGACTTAGTAGTAACTTCCAGAACAATGTAAATTTTAAGATGAATCCGTCATTTCCACTACACCAAAGATCAAACCTTTCAATGATTGCACACGTCAAGTCTGCCCCAACACTCAACCCTCTCTGTAAATGAACAAGGGGACAAGAAGCCAACCTTGAAGCACCCCAATGAAAAGTTAGGAATGCTCCCCCAAAGAAAAACCAAGAGTCCTGATCCAGACAGCAGTGGATTGACAGCACTGACCTGAGGTCATAAACCTGTCCATCATCATCACCAGGTCTGTCTTTGAAGTCAGCAAGCTTGTCTGCCTCTTCTCTCCTCTCCCTCCCTGCTCAAGTTTGCAATATATTGAGCATGTGGGAAACAGAGGAATGGCCTGTCTGTCTTCCTGTCACTGTCTGTCCTCCCGTCACCGTCTGTCTTCCTGTCACTGTATGTCTGTCTTCCTGTCACTGTATGTCTGTCTTCCTGTCACTGTCTGTCTGTCTTCCTGTCACTGTCTGTCTGTCTTCCTGTCACTGTCTGTCTTCCTGTCACTGTCTGTCTTCCTGTCACTGTATGTCTGTCTTCCTGTCACTGTATGTCTTCCTGTCACTGTCTGTCTTCCTGTCACTGTCTGTCTTCCTGTCACTGTATGTCTGTCTTCCTGTCACTGTATGTCTGTCTTCCTGTCACTGTCTGTCTGTCTTCCTGTCACTGTCTGTCTTCCTGTCACTGTCTGTCTGTCTTCCTGTCACTGTCTGTCTGTCTTCCTGTCACTGTCTGTCTGTCTTCCTGTCATTGTCTGTCTGTCTTTCTGTCACTGTCTGTCTTCCTGTCACTGTCTGTCTTCCTGTCACTGTCTGTCTGTCTTTCTGTCACTGTCTGTCTTCCTGTCACTGTCTGTCTGTCTTTCTGTCACTGTCTGTCTTCCTGTCACTGTCTGTCTTCCTGTCACTGTCTGTCTGTCTTCCTGTCACTGTCTGTCTTCCTGTCACTGTCTGTCTGTCTTCCTGTCACTGTCTGTCTGTCTTCCTGTCACTGTCTGTCTGTCTTCATGTCACTGTCTGTCTTCATGTCACTGTCTGTCTTCCTTCACTGTCTGTCTTCCCGTTTCATACCAATAAAGGCAAAGCTATCACAAGACATGCTGTGACATATTTACACCAGAAAACGGTAGAACCGAATTGGATATTCAACACATGAGGTTGCAGCTACTACTAGTGGACTAGTTGAAAAAAAAGAAAAGGTGAGGTAGATGAATACACAACTAGACCCCTAACTAGCCCCTGTCACTCTGAGTGTGGGTGTGTCATCATGGTGTTTGTCCCCTTAAAGAGAAGCAAAATTATAAGTGTTGCTTTCCAAGCCATAAGATGCAATGACTTTTTTTTGGAGGGGGGGGGGGGGGTCCCTTGCACTGCAGGTTATACTCTCTCATAAAGCATGTACATCTCCATCAATACAAAATGTTCCATTCATGTGCAGTATGTAGCACGTTGACATTGTGATTTTTGTACACATATCAAAGTATCAATTATGCTGCAGGGATTTTTTTAAGTGCAGAAAAGGATGTAGAAATATAGTTATCTTAAATTTCTTCATTAGTACTAGAACAAAAGCAACAGAATAACAACAACCAGAACAAAAGTCCAGTTTTAAAAAAAAGGTAGTGTTGCATTGCTAAGAAACAAAGTTTTTAACAAGACGTATTCATCAAAGTATACAGTGAATGTGTACAGCTACTTGGTGTTTTATGTGGGAGAGTGATGCAATGACTTGCACTGATTAAATAGGAACATGTCCTGTCTCTATCTTTGCCTGTTTGTATGTATGCCTGTCCCTGTCTCCCGTAGTCTCTGTTGCTCTCTCTCTCTCTCTTTCTCTCTTCTCTCTATCTCTCTCTCTCTCTCTATCTCTCTCTCTCTCTTCTCTCTCTTCTTCATCTATCTATCTATCTATCTATCTATTTATCTATCTATCTGTCTAGCTATCTAGCTATCTAGCTATCTATCTAGCTATCTAGCAAACTTTATACCTCCTTCTCTATTTCTATCTCTTATCTTTGTCTGTCTCAACAATCACAACCAGACAGGAAAATCAAGAAGGTTCTGTCAACAGATCATAGCAGTCAAACAAAATAAGTTTCAAGTCACCAAAAATCAATGTGTTTATGCCTCAGATGGAGCTGTCCTTACTGAGCCAGAAGATACCCTAAAAAGATGGCATGAGTATGGAAAAAGATTATTCAATGGTCAAAAAGAAAATAATACCTCAGAATGATGACGATTTTGATTTCGACACAAACTGCTTTGAGTTAGAGCCAGACCTCCTCATTAGTGAAATTAAGACAGCCATCAAAGAGCTTAAATGCAGAAAATCACAAGGCCTCGACAGTATTCCATGAGACCTTCTGAAGCACTCAAGAGAAGGTGGGTTATGAGCCATGCATAACCTATGCTGCAAAATCTGGAAGATTGGTCAGTGGCCTGCAGACTGGAAGTCATAAGAATTTATCATGCTCCACAGGAACAGAAATATAAAAGACTACAATAAAAACAGGACGATAGCCCTTATCTGTCATGCAAGCAAGATTCTGCTGGTCATAATCTTAAATAGGATTAAACTGATAATAGAGTCAGACAGCCAGCAGAATAAACAGAGAAACAACAGACGTTATTTGTGCTCTAAAACATCATTGAAATGGTGAAAAGTACGAATAAAGAACTTTATACTACCTTCTGAGAATATACCAACATGTTTGACAGTGTGATTCAACATTTTTTGACACAATGCATAAAATTAACTTTTTAACAATAGAATCTCAATAAATTCCTTGCTTTGTGAAGACTAAAATGACAATATCACATGTGACAATCAATTATGCGAATTTTTTCAATATCTAAAAAGGAGTTAGACAAGGATTTGTCCTCACACCTTACCTCTTGAACATATTCACAGAGCAAGTCATGAGAGAGTGTCATATTGAAGACATGGGTCTCAAGATACGTGGCAGAAATATAACAAATCTGTGCTAATCTCATGATACAGCACTACTGGCTGATGACATTGCCATCATGAAGAGATTATTACACAGAGCAGAGGTAACAGGAATAAGAGCAGGTCTTAAGCTCAATGCAAGTCCTTTGGATGAGACTATAAACCGAGGTCCAGCGTGGGAACACACAGAGAACATCTTGTGCACATGTTAAATCCTGTTCTGGTTTTTGTAAGAGTAGGCCATTATGTGCTGGTGGGAACAGATGACAATTTACACAACCGCATGCTCATGGAGACTGGATGTTTAAAGCACATAATGCTCATTCCATTATCCTCAATATAAAATAATAAAATAAATAATAAATAAATAAAATGCCAAAAAGACAAAAGTGCTGCATGTTGCCAGAACCATCTGCCAAACACAGCATGAAATAAAAATTGACAAAACGTCTATAGAAACTATCAAAGACTTTAAAATACTGCTCAATCAAAACAAATGATGAATCATGTACCAAAACCATAAGCACAAAAGTAGACATGGGTAAACATAGATGAAAAAAAATCGCAGCATTCCTTGCCAGCTGAAAATAAGAACTCATGACACCTTATTATGGCCTGACATTTTATAATTATGGTTGTGAATCCTGGACAAAAAGAAACGATGATGAAAAAGAAAGAATCTAAGAAGCCAAGATGTGTTTTTTAGAATGCTTCTCTGAGTCGGTTGGACAGATACAAGAAGAAATGAAAGCAAATCACATGAACTGGGAAAAACAAGAAAACTTCTAACATCAGTTAATGAAATGAAATGGAGATATGTAGGTCATGCGCTATGGAACCAGGATAAGGACCTCATAAAGATTGTCTTTCAAGGCAAGAGAAAATAAAAGGCAGACCACCACCTTCTCTCATTGGCAAAATGACAACATTCTACGGCACAAGATGTATGAATGTATGTATGTATGTATGTATGTATGTATGTATGTATGTAGGAATAAATGTATTTATGTATGTCTGGATGGATGGATGGATGTATGGATGGGTGGATGTATGTATGTATGTATGTATGTATGTATGTATGTATGTATGTGTGTGTGTATGTATGTGTGTGTATGTATGTATGTATGTGTGTATGTATGTGTGTATGTGGTATGTGTGTTTATGTATGTATATATGTATGTATGTATGTATGTATGTATGTATGTATGTATGTATGTATGTATGTATGAATGAATGTATGTATTATGTGTGTGTGTGTGTGTCTATGTCTGTCTCTTTGTCTCTGTGTTTCTGTCTGTCTCTCTGTCTCTATGTCTGTCCTAGCGCGTGGGCTCGTTTTCAACATCACGTCAGGTGCATAGGAAACCCTCTCTACACATGATAATCACTTGCTCAGCTTGACAGAGAACACTAAGGAAGTGGCTGTGTCTTCTTTCTGCCTCTTTCTACTGCCTGTTTACACTGTGTCTTCCTGTCACATCAGAGAATCCTTTCGGATCCTGCAACCTTTCATGTTTCCTTTGTAATTTGCCCGGACATTGTACAGCGCCTGTCAGAGATAGCATGACACTTTGGACACAGCTGGACAGTAGAAGGTCTTCGGGAAAATTAACAGGCTCCTTTCTTGCAGCTCTTCCACCAGCTCTTAAAGACTTTACTGTAAGAAGGCAAGCGTGAGTGTGTGTGTGTGTGTGTGTGTGTGTTGTTCAGTTTTAAATAGAAATTTTTTATCAGGAATTACGTATCATTCCGGAGTAGAAATCTGATTACAGGTGCCACATGATATACTCATAATTATTTTTGAAATGTTATTCACGTACATACACGCTCGCATGCACTTGTGTACGTGCACACACATACACACACACGCACACACACACACACACACTCCCATGCATACACACACATGCATGTGCAGAATCGCATACACACACAACTTGTAGCGTTCATTTCTTATCCTTGTATGATGCATTATTTTTTTTAATTAAAATAAACTATCTATCTATCTGTCCCGTAGTCTGACGACCGTGGGGGCACCCTCAAAGACTCAGCAACCAGTTCCCTCCATTCTTCTCTCTGTTCTGCCTTTCTCAGGGTTTTGTTGAGTTCTAGGCCTGTCCATTCACTGATGTTATCCTCCCAGCTCTTCCTTGGTCTGCCTCTTCTTTTTCCTCCTTGGACAGTGCCTTGCAAAACTGTCTTTGTAATTCCTTGGGATCTTGTGACATGCCCATACCACTTAAGTTTACGCTTTTTCACGATCGTTAGAAGGTTCTCATAGGGTCCAATGGTTTGCTGGATTCTGTTATGCACGCTTTCGTTGCTTATGTGGTCTTTGTAGGAGATGCCAAGGAGTCTCCGAAAGCATCTCATCTCCACTGCCTGTACTCTTCTCTCCAAATCTGCAGTCAGGGTCCATGATTCACAGGCATACAGAAATATGGATATGACAAGGGAGCGCATTAGTCTGATCTTTTAATTCATTAGCTTTTATTGTTCTTATGCTTGCAATAACACTGGGGCCTGCTGTGGTTTCCCTTGAAGCCATTCAGAACGATCACAAACCTCCGCTTCGCAGATGACATTGATGGAATAGCAGGATCAGAAAAAGAGCTTGCCAGCCTAACAGAACACTTGGATAAGGCCTCCAAAACATACGGCATGGAAATCAGTGCAGAGAAGACCAAACTGATGACTAATAACACCAACGGCATTAGCACTGATATCAGGGTTAATGACCAGAAGCTGGAAACAGTTCAAAGCTTCAAGTACCTGGGAGCCATTGTATCCGACCAGGGATCCAAGCCAGAAGTAGTATGCAGGACTGCACAGACAATAACAGCTTTGTCAAAACTAAACACCATCTGGAGAGAAAAATAAACTACCATAGATTTTTTTTAAACCACTGAACTGTATTATAGCCATCAGTTATTAATATTATCTACTCTTTTTTCAATCTGTCGGCAATACGTCACTGCTTAGTTGTTGATACATGATGGAAGTGGCCTCTTGAGCATTAGATGGGCCGGTTTATTTACTTTTTAATTTGGGGTAATCTTTAGAAGAGCTGTTATTTCCAATCATCCTAGCTTCCTGTCAAGTGATCATGACATCCTTCAGTCTTGGAACAGAGTTACACTCCAGGTGATCATTCTGGTACAGCGTCGGGTGTGGCTGGCCAGTCCGACACGGGAAGGACAGACAGTCCATATGGCAGTGGGCACAGATGAAGTCTGACACTGGTCTGTCTGCCCAGGTCTGTCAAGAGCCGCTATGGCAGTGGGCACAGATGAAGTCTGACACTAGTCTGTCTGCCCAGGCCTGTCAAGAGCCGCTTTTAATTCATTAGCTTTTATTGTTCTTATGCTTGCAATAACACTGGGGCCTGCTGTGGTTTCCCTTGAAGCCATTCAGATTCTTGTGGAGCATTGGGAAGTTATCTGCAGCAGTATAGTCACGTCTTGGTATAGCCTGTTTCTCACCACCTTCAAATCACACAAATCTGCTATAGAAAGCTTTATAAAAAGTGAAGGGTAAAGGCGTTTTCATAATCAATGCGGTCGATGAGGAGGGAGATGTCAGAGACCTAAACTTCTCCAGGGGCCGGCATATTGAGGACGGCGCCCATCTCCTCTCCCTCGCTGCTTTACCTTCCCTGACCCTAAAGAGGGCAGGTACCTATTTACAGCTAGGTGAACTGGGGGAACTGTACTGAAACCAAGGTGCACAAACGGTCACCCATCCACTTGGTAACCACGCTCAATGCTGCTTAACCTTAGCTTTGGAAAAGCGAGTGCTTTGGCCACAGAGCTAAACTAGCCCTAAAACAAAGTATCTAGCATGACAGGAAAATTGCCAAACCACGTTTGACAATTATTGGATACACATTATCATGACTGATTTGAAAGTATTCTTGGTGAAGCTTAGGATAGGCTGCAGCTCTTGCCTCCCTGGCAATGCTCAAGAATAGCTTTGAAAAGAAAATGTCGGAAAGCATACGGTTTGGCCTGTATCTTTTCATACCATTGACACTGAGTGAAATGAAGGAGGTTGGAAAATGTATGTAGCAGCAGCAGCAGCAACAGTAGCAGCAGCAGCAGCAGCAGCAGCAGCAGCAGCAGCAGCAGCAGCAGCAGCAGTAGTAGTAGTAGTAGTGGTGGTGGTGGTAGTAGCAGTAGCATTAGTAGCAGCAGCAGCAGCAGCACCACCACCACCACCAATATCTTCAGTTTAGCATCCATTCACATCTAGTGATTTTATACCAAAAAAGGCCTATGAGCTACACTTGAAATTCCAAAGTAACATAAACAATTAAACAATAATGGAAAACAATGTCAAGTAACATTGTGGAATCAAAACAACTACAACATACTATAAATACTGAATTACTGTGACTTCTTATCAATGCTAAAACAATATCCAACAATAACAATGGTTCAGATAACACTTGATCTAGTGCTAAACTAGATACAGCAGGTAAACATGATTTTAAATGTCCGCACTGAAACTGCATGTGTAGAGACTGATGTTTGCACTCTCTTCTGTAGAAAACTGTTCTTGTTTGCCATGGACTGTTTATGCAAAGATGGGCCCCTCGTCAGACAGTCAATGATGTTAACAGCGATGTCTTGCTGAGAGCTCTGCTTTCAGCAAACTGATGAAGGCTGCCTGATCTTCCTGGAATGACAAACAAAAAGAAAACAGAAGACATCTATACCTTGATATGCAGAAAGAGGGCACCAGATGATGGTAGAGCAGCTGATATGTTATTGGTGAAGACTTTGCTTCTAAAACGATGCTCCTTGACACTACACACAACACAGGAGTGTGTCTTGTTTAACAATACAGTGCCTCTGTGTGTTTGTGTATGTGCGCATGCTCGTGTGTGTGTGTTCGTGTGTACGTGTGCTCTCTCTCTCTCTCTCTCTCTCTCTCTCTCTCTCTCTTTTCATGTTTGTTTCACTTTTCCCCCATGAGGGCTTGGTGTAAAGAAGCCTCTGGCTAATCCAATTACCCTCAATAAAATATTTAAATTATCTCTCTCTCTCTCTCTCTCTCTCTCTTTCTCTCTCTCTCTCTCTCTTAACTGAGACCAAGCAAACGTGACTGTGACTGCTTAGGGGGTCAAGAGTTGCTGTCAAGGAAGACCAATCAGCGATCACCGTTTTCGTCCCCTGTGTACTCATTAACGCCATGGTCAACACTTAGGGCTGCCTCTAGGGTAATGCAGTTTGTCATTAGTCCAATCTAGTCCTTAAGTAGTTAGCCTCTGCCCACCACAGAGGTCAGATCAAAGCTGTCATCTCATTGAGGAGAAAGGGTCAGTGAAGTGAAGGGTGGCTGCCAATGGTGTTAAAGTTTTCGCTGAGGTAGACAATGGATTCCATTGTGATGGTGGTGGTGGTGGTTGTGTTGTGCGTTCCCCTGCTTAACACTCTGGGGGTCACCCAGAATGTGCACTCTTACTCACTCATCATCCTACATGGGATTCACTGTGAGATTGAAATTGCACACTGAATGAGAAGTTTTCATGTATAACTGTTTTTAAGTACTTCTCTATATAGACAGCCATACTCTAACTTCAGAGGATTTTTTTTCTCCTTCAAAGGAGAGTGCAGGCTGCTATGTTAAGAACTTGTCATCTCCGAAGAAATAACAACATAACAACAGTTTAGTGTAGGGCTTGGCAATTTGCTGGCATCAATAACTGACATAGTTTTTGATCTGGGCTAAGTTTCATGGTAGTGTTAGTGAGCTGTTCAGACCCCTAGTGTCTTTTTTATCTTTTACTGACTGTTCGATGGTGTAAGGTGACCTCTCCCCCCCCCCCTTTTCCCCTTATTTTTTGTGTCAGATTGAATAGGATTAAGTAGTTATTTTTAAAAGAAATATTTTTATTTGGTGAGATGGCATATTAATAGCTACCATTCAGCGTTTTGAGGTGTAGTAAGTGTCGTATTTATAGCTATAACTCAGCGTTTTGAGGTGTAGTGTCATATTTATAGCCATAACTCAGTCTTTTGAGATGTAGTAAGTGTCATATTTATAGCTATAACACAGCGTTTTGAGGCATAGTAAACACAGGGTAAAGGTGTCCCATAACCTATAAAGTTGTAGGGGAGCGAGGTGTCAGAGACCTCACTTCTCTAGGGCCAGCATATTGAGGGTGGCACCCATCTCCTCTCCCTCACTGCTTTACCTTCCCTGACCCTAAAGAGGGCAGGTACCCATTTACAGCTGGGTGAACTGGGGGAACTGTACTGTAGCCAAGGCGTGCAAACGGTCACCGTGTGGTAACCATGCTCCACGCTGCTTAACTTGGCTGGGGGAATGCAAGTGCTCTGACCACTAAGCAATACTGCATAGTAAGTGTCATATTGATAGCTACAACTCAGTGATTTAAGGCATAGTAAGTGTCATATTTACAGCGTTTTGAGGTGTAGTAAGGGTCGTATTAATAACTACAACTCAGCATTTTGAGGCACAATAAGTGTCGTGTTTATAGCTATAACTTGGCATTTTGAGGTGTAGTACGTGTATTTATAGTTACAACTCAGTGGTTTAAGGCGTAGTAAGTGTTGTATTAATAACCACAAATCAGCATTTTGAGGCGTAATAAGTGTTGTATTTATAGCAACGACACAGCATTTTTTTGGTAAGAAGTGTTGTTTTAATAACTATAAATCAGGATTTTGAGCTGCAATAAGTGTCATATTTATAGCTACAACTTAGCGTTTTGAGGCATAATAAATGCTGTAAGCTATGAATCAGCATTTTGAGGTGTAGTAAGTATCATATTTATAGCTACAACACAGTGCCAATGAGACCTCTGACATCTCACTCCCCAAGGACAGCATAGATTATGGGAAGACCTTTACCATGGGTTGATTTTTTTACTAGCTAATTAAAGACCTTAAAGTTCCATGTTGCTAGCATTTTAGTAGATTGTTTTGCTTTTTTTCTGGTTTTCCTGTCATAGCCTTGTTTTGTATGACCAGATAGGAAATATCCCCTATCATTTTAACTGCTGAAATAAAGGATTTCTTGTGTTCTGTCAGAGAACAGTTTTCTCTATATATATATATTTTCATGTAAAGCTTTTACTACATGGGGATGTGCTTTAGTGGTAAAAACATGCTGTTGAAATATTGTCAGCAGTTGTTTATTGTTTGGTAGAGGGGGGGTAGTGTTGCTGTTTAAATGGGATAGCCTGGTTGGTCAGAGTATTGCACATTGCACTGGTGATCTGCTGACCCAGGTTCGAATCCGGTTCAAAGGGATTTATTCCCTTGGAGTTAAAATCAGTGCCAACTCCACTGCTCCTATAAGTCCTTTGGATGAGACTATAAATCGAAGTCCCATGTGTGAACGAACGCAGAAACCTTACAAACATGGTAAAACCTGTTCTGCTTTTTGAAAGAGTAGGCCATTGTGTGCGGGTGGGAATGGATGGCAACATTTACAAAACTGCATCACACAGGGACTAGATTTTTTTTAAGCACATGAGTGCTTATTCTATTATCCTCGAAATAAAAGAATGAATAAAATAAAATATATACTTCCCTTGCAGATAAAAAGTACTCTCCCTATTTTGAAGCTTTGCTCTGCATCACGTGGTGTTGGTGATCCACATTGAACCCATTACCCGTGTCAACTGGGGGGCTGTACCAAAGCCAAGGCGTGCAAACTGTCGCCAATCCACTTTGGTAACCATGCTCAAAGTTCCTAAGCTTGGATAAAGTGAGTGCTCTGATCACTGAGCTATTCTGTCCCCTAACACCACAATGCAATGTCTCATCAATATTCATGAATCACAGGACAAAGGAACTTTTGCTCACTTACCATCCATTTAGAGCATAGAGTGTCTGGTCTGAGCTTGAAGGGATCACTGTTCAGGAGGGTATGAAGTGCATCTGCATAATTATTGTCTCATATTATATATGATGCTGTGTTTTAGGAAAGAGGAAGACCACAACTTCACAGACAGTTTCACAGACAAGCCAACAGTGCTCCAAGGGAAGTGATATAAGAAGACACCACGGCAGCAGCAGCAACAGCAGCACCAGCACCAGTAGCAACAGCAGCAGCAGAAGTAGGACAATCAATACTGGTGATATGGATTTCTTCTTTTTTATGGTCGTCGAACGCTCAGACAGCAAAATATTGTTGTCTGTTATACCAGCTTAAAGTGCGATACCTTATCATTAAGCACCTGCCAAGTCAGGCCAAGTGCATTCTACTTCAGCATGGACGAGAATTGTCATTGTTTAAGTCTTTTTGGACACAAAGGCAGGAGAACGGACTAAAAAGGCATTATTGGCATAGCTCCTACCTGGTTTTGTTCATATCTCATAGACAGATTCCAGATATCATCATCATCATCATCCCTTGGTCGGGATGACCATTGGGGTACCCGCACGGACGCTGCAAGTGAACCGCCAAATGGTTCTGTCTTGGGCTGCTTTCAGGAGGTTTGGTACAGTGAGGCCGGTCCACTCCTTGATGTTGGATATCCAGCTTTTGCGTGGTCGTCCCTGCCTCCTTGCTCCTTCCACCATTTCCTGCAGGACTGTCTTTGACAGGCTGTTATGCCTTGTTGTGTTGCCAAACCATTTCAATTTCCTTCGTTTGACTGTATCTAGCAATGGTTCTTGTTTGCCAGCCAGTGCCTCGATCTGCTGCCAGATGTAGTCATTAGTTTTACAGTCTCTGTAGGTGATGTTCAGGATCCGCCTGAGGCACCTCATCTCAAAGGCTTGAATGCGACGTTCTAAATCGGCAGTGAGTGTCCATGCTTCACAGCTGTACAAGGCAATGGATGTGACGAGTGCCTTGTAGAGTCTGACCTTAGTGTGGGTTCTGATGTTATGGTTTCTCCACACTTTCGCCAGCTTAGTCATGGAGGAGAGTGCCACAGCAAGTCTGATCTTCACCTCTTGTGTGCTCATACCTTCTTTGGTGATGACTGCTCCAAGGTACTTGAAAGTTTCCACCTCCTCTAGTGTCTCGCTACTCATCTCGATGCTGGTGGGAGTGGTCAGTGTGGTACTGTTCACTAGGATCTTGCTCTTTTCCGTGCTGATCTCCATACTGTGGGCATTGGCTGATGTTTCCAGTCTGGTGGTGAGATCCTTGAGTTCTTCTTCACTGCGGCCCATGAGATCAATATCGTCTGCGAATCAAAAATTGCAGACTGGCCTTCCTCCTATTGTGATTGTGGTCTTGAAGTCAAGGAGGGCCTCCTGCATGATGTTCTCCAGGAACACGTTGAAAAGAACAGGGGATAGAGGGCAGCCTTGTCGAACTCCAACTGAAGTCCGGAAGAACTCCCCGATTTCTCCACCCATGAGGACTGCGCTGTGGGAGCTGTCATACAGTGCCTGGATGACTTGAATCAGGTCCTCGTCGAAGTTATAGGTCCACTTCCAAAGAAGGGAGACCTGAAAAAGTGCCAAAATTACAGAACAATCAGTCTGATAAGCCATCCAAGCAAAGTTATGTTACGCATTGCCTTGAACAGACTGAAACCACAAGCAGAAGAAATCCTATCAGAAGAACAGGCAGGATTCAGACCAGGTCGAAGCACTGTCGAGCAGATCTTCAACATCAGAATGCTCATAGAGAAGCACCTCCAACATCAACTACAGCTCTACAACAACTTCATTGACTTCAAGAAGGCCTTCGACCGAGTGTGGCAAGAAGCTCTGTGGCAAGTCATGAGAGACTATAACTTCGACGATTCCAGATAACTGTTGTAAATAACAGTTGATCTAAGCCTGTCAAATAGGAATACGGGGGTCCCACAGGGATCAGTGTTGGGCCCTGTTCTTTCACTCTCTACACTGCTCCACTTTCACATGCAATAAGCCATCATAAGATTAATCACCACTTTTATGCAGATGACTCAGCTTCAAAGTAGTTCTATTCTCGACAATCTGCCTTCTCTTTTGACAAATATGTCCTACTGTTTCAAGGAATCCCAAACTGGATGATCCAGAACAAGTTGCAACTGAATGCAGATAATGCTCATAAGGACCAAACATAAACTCTCCTTAGTAATAATAACTGCAGTAGAATTTGATAATATATCAGTTCCTCTGTCCAGCTCTGTAATGTATTTTAGTGTCTTTTTATTGACAACACACTTTCCATGAAAGCATTCATCACCTAGACTTGCCAGTCCTGCTACTATCAGTTACAGTGTATCAGTGCATTTTGCAAGTACTGATGCAACATCCAACTTGTCACATCTCTCTTTCTTTTGTTTTTGGACTGTTGTAGTTCTCTTTTAGCTGGCCCTCAGAGAGAAACAATCTGAGAACTTAACATCTTTCTTGCAGTCTCCCCACTGGTTGCCTGTCCCACAGAGAGAAAAGTATAAGTTCAGTACTCTCTGTTACAAATGTCTCCACAAAACTGCACCCTCCTACCTCTGTGAATGTCTTCATCATTTTGTACACTACTTCTCGTTCCTTCCACTCTGCTGAAAATACCGTGTTTATGAATACCTAGATTCAACCAATTCATCATTGGTGATTGTTCTTTCTCTAATTCTGGTCCATCAATCTGGAATGACCTCCCTCGCTATCTTCTCCAAGAAAACTATTTATGCCATATTTAAATTCAGCCTCAATATATACTAATTTCAAACCTAAAATTTTCTCCTCGTATTTCATCTGATATCTATCCATGCCTTCAACAACCAAACTCTCCATCATTCTGCCAAAGTGTATAACTCTGTGTGTGTGTGTGTGTGTGTGTGCGTGCACATGCACACATGCGCATGCGCATTAATTTGAATCTGTTAAATCTGGATTTGTTATTGGTTGCATGTGTAAGACTAGGTTGAATGCATGCGCTGTGATTTGTTTTTAACAAGATGTAGCCCTATAAATCCCTTGTGCTACTATCATGATTAAAACAAAGAAGTAGCTGAAAGGAATTTTTAAAAAACCCAAAAAATAAGAGGGATAGAAAAGAAAGAAAACTACCTGGGATCCCTCATGGCAATGTATGAAATCACAGGCTGACACACATCTTAGCAAAAAATTCCTCCTAAACTTCTTTATTAGTGATCTGCTTTCCAGCTCCCCAGACAGAGTTCTTTCCTTAGTACACTGTTAACATAGTATCCTTTCTCCTGTGTTCAACATTGTAATAGAATAGAGTGTGAACTTCATTGATATTTGTCGTATTGTACATGTTATACCAATTTGATTTATGTCATAAAAATGCGTCACGTGTTATTATTTTAGACTGTGTTCAATGTCTTAATAGAACAGAGTATGGGGGACCACAGGGTCTGGTGCTGGATGTCCCGCCTGTGAAGGGAAGTATGTGCAGTTCTGAGCATCCGCTCTACACCTCTGCTTCCCAGGGATAGTGAAGCTGCAACCTCTTTTTTGGCTTGCCAGGCAAGAGGGGTACCTTTCAGAAGGGTGCTGCATAGCCTCTCCTTTCGCAACTTTCCACAGCAGGCACCTACTCGTTGGTGTCCCCTGTTTTCACAAAGACCTGCTGTGGGGAGACCGAGTGCCTGGCGGGATAACCAGGTAGGGTAGGTGGAGCCCGTTTTGCTGACAAAATCCACCTAGGAGAGTGGAAAACTCTGATTTCAAACCCATGCATGGAGAAGGAAAACTCGAAGAACACCCAGGAGGAAACCCTGTCATGCGCCAAAGGAGCTGAAATCAGAGGTGTCAGGCCGTCAGGCACTCCAACCAAAACACGACACCATGTATTATAGCCTTAGGCAATGCAAAGGAGAAGAAGAACAGAGTATTAATTTCATTGGTGTTTGTTTTATACAACATGTTATAACAATTGTGGTTTATGTCATAAAAATGCCTGCCCATGTGTGAGAATGTTTCCAATGTGTGTGTGTGTGTGTCTGTGTCTGTGTCAGTGTATGTGTGTTCGGTTGGGTGTAAGTGTGCGGTGCACACATGAATATTAGTGATTTTACTTGGGTGAGTTTATGACTAGCTGAGGTATTGCTGATTTGTGGGTGCTTTTTTTTATCTTATGATGGGTTCGTGCTGCTGTTCAGATATTGTGTATGTGTTTTATATTATGTTTACATGTTTATTGTTTTTATATATGGCTCGTGACCCACCAGAATTTCTGTCTCTGAGATAATAAAGTATTTTAAATTTGAATTTGAATTTCTTCCTCGCCATCATGTATCATCTAGCCATTACTGTGGCAAGCAGGAGGGGTCTCAGTGAGTAGTGTCATACCCACATTGGCTCCTTCGGATGAGACTATAAACCAAGGCCCCGTGTGCGAATGCACGCAGAACATCTTGCGAACACGTTAAATCCTGTTCCGCTTTTCTCAAGAGTAGGCCATTGTGTGCCGGTGGGAACAGATGACAAAATTTACAAAAAACCGCATACACACGAGGACTGGATGTAAAAAAAGCACATGAGTGCTTATTCCATTATCCTCGATATAAAAGAATAAATAAATTAATAAATAAAACAGACACCACAGCACACACCACTGAGGGAGGTCAGAGGTAGTGCAGTGATTGTTGGTTCGTTCAGTTGTTGCCCTGTCAGGGCCTGGCGTTGATGCCTCGGCTGTGTGTGCAGATTCCTGGCCCTGGGGATGAGATGAGGTTTCCATCTTCAGAGTGTCTGGAGGAAGGGGTAAGAATGAAAAGGAATAGCGTGGGATCAGGGGCGTGGATATATCGTAGAAAATACTTTATATAGCAACTTGTTGTTGTTCTTGATCTTGTTCTTGTTGCTGTTGTTGTTCTTCTTCTTTGCAGTTCTTCGCAATTCTTCTTTATAATTCTTCTTCGACCACACCTACATACACACACACACACACACAAACACACGCGCGCGCGCGCGCGCTCACACACACACACACCCCACACACACACACACACAAAGAAGAAGAAGAAGAAGAAGAATGCAGACAAGAAGAAGAAGAATAGCGAACAAGAAGAAGAAGAATTGCGTAGACGAAGAAGAAGAATTGCGTAGAAGAAGAATTGTGAAGAAGAAGACGAATTGCAAAAATAAATTGCGAAGGCAAAGAAGACGAATTCGAAGAAGAATTCGAAGAAGAATACTGAGGAAGAAAAAGAAGAATGTGAAGAAGAAGAAGAAGAACAATTGCGGAAGAAGAGGAGAAACAGACGAAAAAACAGAAACAGAATGCAAAGAAGAAGAAGAATGCGAAGTAATAGATGGATAAAACAATGAGAAGAAACAGAATGTTCAACTATGAGGGTAGCACTAGCATGTACACAAGGGATGTAACCCGTGACCACTAATTGATCTCCCTTAACAGTTAACTCTTGGTCAGTGAACCAATCACAGTCATGTTTTCTTTGTCTCAATAAGAGAGAGAGAGAGACTCAGGATATTAATTGAGAGAGAGAGAGATAGAGAGAGAGAGAGAGATAGAGGAAGAGAGAGAGAGAGAGAGAGAGAGAGAGAGAGAGAGAGAGAGAGAGAGAGACTCTGGATATTAATTGAGAGAGAAAGAGATAGAGGGTGAGAGAGAGAGAGACTCAGGATATTAATTGAGAGAGAGAGAGAGAGAGAGAGAGGGAGAGAGAGAGAGAGAGAGAGAGAGAGAGAGAGAGAGAGAGACTCAGGATATTAATTGAGAGACAATGACAATGACAAATTCTTTTATTTCGAGGATAATGAATAAGCACACATGTGCTTTTTTTACATCCAGTCCCCGCCCGTTAGGGATACATCTTAATAATAATAACCCAATACTTATACAGTCTCACAATAAAAAATAAGGGGAAATAACCCTTTTCAAAACAGCTCCCCCCCCCCCCAACAACCCCCCCCCCCCCCAAAGCAAGCAAATAAAAGAAAACCCTAAAAAATACCCCCACCCCCACCCCCACCTCCCAAAAAAACCCTAACCAAAACAAACAAACAAACAAAAGAGAAAGAAAAACCAAACCAACAGAAGAAGATAAAAAAGAGAAAAACAGACAAACAACAACAACAACAAGAACAACAACAGAGCCAAGAAAAATAACACAACCAAACGTAATAAGTCATAAAGATAAACATCTACACATTGTCAAAATGGTACACATTCTTGTTACACATAATTATAAGATATTGAAATAGGGCACTCATTAAAACTTAAGTACAGAGGCAAGTCCAATAAAGTATTGAAAATATAAAATATGAATCCTTCATCAGGATACACTATAACTATAAGCAAGACGATAAAAGGTGAGACAGAGACAGAGACAGAGAGTGTGTGTGTGTGTATTTCAGAGATAATATCCAATATATAATTCCCAAAACAGTATGCGATCCCATCAACGCTCATTTTAGATTATATTCGTTTCAAATTGTATGTCATGATAATGAAATAAATTTAATACCCATACATCCACACAATAAAAACAAGAAATAAAACAAAGAAGAAATCTAAACCTATACAGTCATTGAGGGGAAGAATATGAGTGAGTGAGTGAGTGAGTGTGTGTGTATGTGTGTGTGTTTGTGTGTGAGTGTGTGTGTGTATGGTGTGTGTGCGTGAGTGTGTGTGTGTGGGGTGGAGGGGGGGGGGGGGTGGGGGTGTTTCAGGGATAATACTAAATATATAATACTCACATAGCACACGATCAACACAAACACTTTTAATTATACTCAAACAAATTGAATGTCATGATAATAAAATAAGTGCAATACCCATACACTCACATAATAAAGAGGGGGGGGAAAGCCAATAAAGTCATAAAAAGAACATCTACACATTGTAAGTAATAGAAACAAATTCTTTTTTTCCCCAGGATAATGAATAAGTACTCATGTGCTTTTTTTACATCCAGTCCCCGCCCTTGGGGTCACATTTGAAAATGCACTCAGTACTCATATTTTCAAACAGTAGAAGCAAAGGGAAAAACTTTTTTTTTGTTTAAAAAGAAAAAGAGAGAAAAAGAAAAAACAAACAAACAAACAAACAAACAAAAACCCCGGACGAGCAAAAGACAAAATAAACCCCAGAACCCCCCCCCCCCCCCAAAAAAAAAAAAAATACAAATACAAAATATATAAAAAAACAACAACAAAAAAACAGACAAAAGACCCTCCCAAACAAACAAACAAAAAACAAGAAAAAACAACAACAAACAAACAAATGAGAAAAAAACCCAAAAAAACCCCCAACAACAAGCAAACAAAATCCAAAAAAAACCAACACTGTTTCCCCCCTCCACACCACATACATACATACACCAAAACAAAAAACAAACAAACAAAAAACCCAAACAAATCAACAACAAAAAACAAAGTAACAACTACAGCAATAACAACAGAGACGCTTTGACGCTTTGACCAATTTATTGTCATTGCCCAAAGTGGCCTATTGACAAGGGGGGTTATACACGACTTTCTTTTGTAAATACAAATAAATACAAGAAAAATCACATGATGCATTTAACGTAACGAAAACCAAAAAACCAAAAATGAGCTCTTATGAACGGATATGACTTTAAGCTGTGACGTAAACTCAGTTTCAAAATGAACACAAAGTAATAACAAGGATGAACAATAAGAACCAATAAGCAATAACTAAAATAATGAAAAGAACATTCTAGAATGCTATATTAGACCATCCATTGACATTGTATGTGAAATTTTCAAAAAATATTCTTGCTGGAGACTACAGCGTAATTATAAATGTTTCTTTATGTGTTTCACAAAATGCTGGAGTTTACATAATATAAATGTTACTTTAGTTTAGTCACAAATGTTAAGCTAATTGGAACTTAGCTGTAATTGTCTTAATTTCAGTGCTTCAGCAATAAACTTTGCAACCGATTTGATCACAATATCATCATCGGACGATAAGATAGAAAAAATATCTTGCCTTCGGAAAGCTTCTAGATTGAGAACACCAGTTTTCACGTATGGAAACATATGATTGACAATGAAACAGGAAATGCACTTCATCATCAAGAATATGACCACACATAGGGCATGGGAACTGTGTGGACGTCTCAGGTTGAAACCATCTTTTGTTTGCATTGAAGCCCAGTGTTCTTAGTCGAAATCTTGCATAAATTAGTCGATGCCATTTGTCAGTGACTATTCGAAGATACTTTTCAGCTTGAAAAGCACACTTAAACGAAAAAAACCAGCAGTATTTATCTTTACTTTCCATGTCCGAGTGCCAATTTTGTTTAAATGAACAAATGAGTCTGTCTTTCAATTCAGAAATAAACCCATGCTCGCTACCTACTTCCTGAGACAACCACACGATTCCAAAACCATGTTCTGATAAAAACTTTTTAACTTGAATATTATATTATATATATATTATATTATATATTATTATATGTGTGCGTGTGCGTGTGTGTGTGTTTCAGAGATGTACTAAATATATAATTCTGAACAATCAAACGTTTCTTAAATGTCCCAATCCATTCGTCAAATACTGTACTATATGGAGAAACGGGAAGATATCCTTTAAACATCAGAACGTCTGTTAAGTGTATTAAATACTGGCTAAAACTACTGAAACTTCCAGGGTCACGTTTATGTAGGCAGTCTTATGACATGATGGTTATACAAATGGAGCTGGGTAAGAAGAATTGGGCAATAACAACAGAGAGAGGGAGAGAGAGAGGGGGAGAGGAGAGAGAGAGAGAGAGAGGAGAGAGAGAGAGAGAGAGAGAGAGAGAGAGAGAGAGAGAGAGAGAGAGTAAGCCAAACTTATAGATCATAAAATTGAACACCTTCATATTGTAGAATAGTACACATAGTCGTTACACGTGATAATAAGATATTAAGATAGGAGATTCACTGGAGCTCAAGTACAGTCAACAAGTCCAAAATAATATTGAAAATCGAAAGTATGAATATGCCCTTTATTAGAATACACAACAACAATAGAAGGAGAGAGAGAGAGAGAGAGAGAGAGAGAGAGAGAGAGAGAGAGAGAGAGAGAGAGAGAATGAATTAATTGCATATCGGCCTTAGGCCACAATACAAAGAGAGAGAGAGAGAGAGAGTGTGTGTGTGTGTGTGTGCGTGTGCGTGTGTGTGTGTTTCAGAGATGTACTTAATATATAATTCTCAAAACAGTACACGAGAGAGGGAGAGAGAGGGAGAGAGAGAGAGGGGGGGGAGAGAGAGGGGGAGAGAGAGACTCAGAATATTAATTGAGAGAGAGAGATAGAGGGAGGGAGAGAGAGAGAGAGACTCAGGATATTAATTGAGACAATGACAAATTGACAATGACAAATGACAATGACAAATTCTTTTATTTCGAGGATAATGAATAAGCACACATGTGCTTTTTTACATCCAGTCCCCGCCCGTTAGGGATACATCTTAATAATAATAACCCAATACTTATACAGTCTCACAATAAAAACAAGGGGAAATAACCCTTTTCAAAACAGCTCCCCCCCAACAACCCTCCCCCCCCCCCCCCAACAACCCTCCCCCCCCCCTCCCAAAGCAAGCAATTAAAAGAAAATCCTAAAAATACCCCACCCCTACCCCCACCCCCCAAAAAACCGTAACCAAAACAAACAAACAAACAAAAGAGAAGAAAAAAACCAAACCAACAAAAGGTGATAAAAAGAGAAAAACAGACAAACAACAACAACAACAACAAGAACAACAACAAAGCCAAGAAAAAATAACACAACCAAACTTAATAAGTCATAAAGATAAACATCTACACATTGTCAAATGGTACACATACTTGTTATACATAATTATAAGATATTGAAATAGGGCACTCATTAAAACTTAAGTACAGAGGCAAGTCCAATAAAGTATTGAAAATATAAAAATATGAATCCTTCATCAGAATATACTATGACTATAAGCAGGACGATAAAAGGTGAGAGAGAGAGAGAGACAGAGACAGAGAGACAGAGAGTGTGTGTGTGTATTTCAGAGATAATATCCAATATATAAATCCCAAAACAGTATGCCATCCCATCAACACTCATTTTAGATTATACTCGTTTCAAATTATATGTCATGATAAAAATAAATTTAATACCCATACATCCACACAATAAAAACAAGAAACAAACCAAGAAGAAATTTAAAACTATACAGTCGTTGAGGGAGAGAATATGAGTGGGTGAGTGGGTGAGTGGGTGAGTGTGAGTGTGTGTGTGTGTGTGTGTGTGTGTGTGTGTGTGTGTGTTTGTGTTTGTTTGAGCGTGTGTGTGGGGGTGTGGGGTGGGGTGGGGGTGTTTCAGGGATAATACTAAATATGTAATACTCACATAGCACACGATCAACACAAACACTTTTTAATTATGCTCCTGCAAATTGAATGTCATGGTAATAAAATAAGTGCAATACCCATACACTCACATAATAAAGAGAGAGAGAGAGAGAGAGAGAGAGAGAGAGAGAGAGAGAGAGAGAGAGAGAGAGAGAGAGAGAGAGAGAGAGAGAGAGAGACTCAGAATATTAATTGTAACACAGAGAGAGAGACTCAGAATATTGATTGTAACACAGAGAGAGAGACTCAGGATTTTAATTGTAAGAGAGACAGACAGACAGATAGACAGACACAGACAGATAGAGACAGAGACAGAGTTCAGACTTTGTACATCAGCGTTAGGCAGAGAGAGACAGAGACAGGGACAGAGACAGAGACAGAGACAGAGAGACAGACAGAAAGAGAAGGAGAGAGAGAGAGACAGCAGACAGACATGATATTATACAGGGTTAACATCACAGTGTATCGTCTTCAGCATAAGATCAGATGAACTATACTGGCTGCTTGTAGGACAGCAGTCATTGGTTACACGAGTAAGTTGCTGTATAGTCTGTTCCCCAATACGTAAGACTATAGAAATGTGAAAAAACATTATTCTTGTTTTCTTTGTACTTTTCTGCTAGGGAAACAGTTGAAATCCTGTATGGCTGCCAGGTACTGTCTGTTGTGTCAGTAGCTGCCTCTTCCAGCTTTGAAACAAAAATTATGAAAGACAAACAATACACAAACAAACAAACAAACAAGCAAATAAACAAGCAAACAAACAAGCAAACAAACCAGTATCTGTTACAGCTGTATATAATCATTTCCTTTAAAGCGGGAGTCAAATTTACTAAATGGCAGAAAATAACACATTCAAACAAATAAACAAACAAACAGGTTAAAAACGAAGAACACATTCAAACAAACAAACAAACAAACAGGTAAAAAAAATCAATGTTCGCTTCGTTTTTGTAGGTTTGCACCCCCCACCCCCACCCCACCCTCATTTATCATTTGAAGTTTGTCGAGATATAGTATTACAGTATTTGCTGTTTTTGCTGTTTTTGTGTTTAGCTTTTTTTTTGCTTTGTTTTGTTTTCTTTTATTTTGTTTTGTGTTGAGTTGTTGTTTTTGTTCTCTGTTATTCATTTGTCTTTTTTTTGTTTTGTTTAGTTGGTTTAGGTACCGGACGCTGTATTTTCATGACTACAGTTGTTGGGAGGTTCCGCAGCAATCACCTTAACTCCTTGACTGCGAACCAGGCAAAGGTTTTGATAAATAGCTAACTGTATTGATATGTGTTGCTCTATAGGCAGCCATACTCCATCTGTGAAGAGTATAGGACTGGTTAAATGTGGAAATGTCGGGGTCTCGAACCTCAAGTTCCTTCTATTCTGGGTGGCAGTTTTGTTTTGGTAAGGGTACTCATGTGCATGCAGTATAATTATGTGTGTACAGTTTTATTTTGGTTGATTTTAGAAAAACAACAACATAAATTTGGGGCTCAGAGACAAACGCAAGTTTCTTTCAAGCACAAAACCTCTCGCCTAGTATTCCTCTCTT
>CM054147.1:1224757-1227257 GCA_028751875.1 Rapana venosa | reverse complement strand
AAGAAGAATTGCGAAGAAGAAGAAGAATTGCGAAGATTGATTGATTGAATCTTTAATGGGTAAAGAATTAGGCACAATAAAGGCCTTTTTACAATTCTACCCAAAAAGAAAAACAAACTTGAAGTAATTAAAACCAAAAGAAAGCAAAAACCAAAAGAAAACGTAAACAACCGACAAAAATGGTGGAAACTCTACCTTGAACAAATTAACAAATTCAGAAAGACTTGGGGGAAAAGCCCATTAAGCTGAATGCAACATTATTATAACATCCGCCAAGGTACACACACACACACACACACACACACACACACCACACACACACACACATACATACATTCACACACACCTATGCACGCACGCACGCACGCACACAAACACACTCATGCGCGGGCATGTGCATACACACGTACTCAGACACTCACCCCATCTCACTCTTCACCGCCGCCCCCCCCCCCCCCACCCCCACCCACATTCACGCATTTATTCATTCTTTCATTCAAGCACACACATAATGCCAAGATTCTCTCACAGTACAGCCAATGGTCACACCATTCTTCGACTCTACATAGATAATCACACGCACGCACGCACGCCACCCCCCCCCCCCCCCCCCCCACACACACACACACAGATAAGTGCACATTATATGTCTTTGATATAGTCAATATAAGCACCAATTATGTTCATACACATTGGAGTTCATTGTGAGTGTTGACTGCGAGTAGTTAGTCACACGTATCAAACTACAGCTGTTTTATTTCTGTCTTAAATGTAGAGTGCTCTGGTATTCTACGAAACATCGGTGGAAGGGCATTCCATTCTATGCTGCCATTGAAAAAAAAACTCGTTTTGAATAGATCTAAGTTTGGTTTGGGGACAATAGCTCTGTCTGATTCGTGATGATGTTGGAAGGAGAACATTGCTTTTAGATAACTAGGGCAAGCATCATAAACTACCTTATGCATGAGAGCGAAAACATTAAAACGGAGGCGCAAGCAAAGTGGTAATATGCCAACTCATTATTACTTATTACTTTAACGGCTCGCTTTTGAAGAGAGTTCAGAGGTTTAAGGTTAGATGGAGCACACTTCCTCCAGACAACAGAGCAGAAATCTAGGCGAGGCTGAATAAAAGCAAAATAGAAAAAAAATTGATTGTTTATCTAGAAAGTGTTTAATTTGTGAAAGCTGGAATACACTGGATGATATTTCTTTAGTAATATTGTGAACATGATCCTGCCAAAGGAGGCTTTCGTCAATGACTACCCCAAGTAATTTGTGCGCTTTAACTTGTTTTATGTTGTTGTTATTATACTTTATTTGTAAATGAGTTTGCCTCAAGGTTTGCCTTTTTTGACGCGCACAAATTAGCATAGCTTTTGTTTTGTCAGGGTGTACCAGCATAGCGTCGGCCTCACACCAAATTTTGACTGAATTCATACTAATGTTTAAATGATGATTGATTTCCTTAGTATCATGACTGGTGTATTGTAGAGTTGTATCATCTGCAAATAAATCACAAACAACATTTTGAATGGTTAAAGGAAGATCATTAGAGTAAAGAGAGAATAAGAGTGGACCTAATACTGAACCTTGTGGTACACCACATGGAACAATTTTTTTTGAAGAGGTAACTCCATTAGCATAAATAGAGTGAGATCGGTTTGACAAATAGAACTTAAAAAATATTAAGGCATTTTCATCTAAACTATATAACCGAAGCTTATGTAATATATTATGAATAATCAAATCAAAGGCCTTTCTTAAATCAATAAAAATAACACCGACTGCCTTTCTGTTATTAATTTCACGCAGCCATGAATATGTAATCCTGCATAGTAAGAAGAATTGCGAAGAAGAAGAAGAAGAATTGCGAAGAAGAAGAAGAAGAAGAACAACAACAACAACAACAACAACAAAAACAACAACAACAACAACAAGAAAAAGAAGAATAAGAACAAGAACCAGAGCAAGAAAAGAAATCGTAGCGTTTTTAGTTATCTACATTGAAAGTCGTTAGACACACGTGCACATACACAAAATGAATTAGATTCCACCTGCCTACACGGGCAATTCTGTATGTTTTGCTTAAAGCTGACCTGCTAGTCATTAGCTTTCTTTCACACAACACAGCACTTGAGCATGCACTTCAGTTTCCAATAGTTTGCCGGGAGAGGTCAGCAGTGGTGTCACATAGTTGGTGCATGGTGGTCATTGTCATCTTTCACCATCTTTTCTTCGTTCCTCGGCTAGACCTCTGACCTTCACCAAAGCTGAGAGTTTGCGTATGCCACGTTTCCGCCCACCATAGGGGCAGCTGCACTCCGACTTCTTAGATACATGCGGGGTGCGTTCCTGTTTCCGTAACCCACCGATCGCTGACATGATTTACAGGATTTTAAACGTGAATAATTGACCCTATGTATTATATTGTATACACACGAAGGGAATTGAGGCACTGGCAGGTCTGTACTTGAAAGGGACTTGAGAGATCGTAAAAT
>CM054147.1:1194757-1214757 GCA_028751875.1 Rapana venosa | reverse complement strand
GACATTTTAATGTCAAAGCGATGATACCAGGCCTGTTTACGTTTCGTCAAGGTTCTGTGGTGTGCATTGTCATAAGTTCCCAGCCTGTCTGCTCTTTCACTGAGGTTCCACTGTGTGTAAGTCTTTGTCAAAAGTGTTGAGCTTCAGTGTTTTTTCTTCTGAATCCTCTGTGCCCCCCGTGTTGGTTGTACAAAGAAGTCAAAGCATAGCCCAAACTCCATGGAATGGAATATAGATGGGTATGCATAAAACTTTAATGCAATTGAGTCCAAAATATACCCGTCGTATTGGATGAAAAATCTTTCACAAAAAAGTGAAAAAGAGAGAGAGCGGGACAGACGGACAGACAGACGGAAGCACTCACTGTGACAGTGATAGAGACAGAAGGTTATGTTGGTTGTAGCTCTGCTTGTGTGCTTCTTTTTCAAATTATCTTATTCTTTATCCCTCCAAAGTGACTTTCATGCTAGTTTTGCACAAAGTAAACAAACAAATGTATTGGAAAAAGTACATAACTTGTAGTGTATTGATGGTGTGGTATGAAGTAAAGAGGTAGAAGTACAGTAAAGATGTAGAAGTGTATTGATGGTGTGGTATGAAGTAAGGTGTAAATGTATTGATGTGTGGTTTGAAGTAAAGATGTAGAAGTGTATTGATGTGTGGTATGAAGTAAAGATGGTAAGTGTATTGATGGTGTGGTATGAAGTAAAGATGTAGAAGTGTATTGATGGTGTGGTATGAAGTAAAGATGTAGAAGTGTATTGATAGTGTGGTATGAAGTAAAGATGGAGAAGTGTATTGATGGTGTAGTATGAAGTAAAGATATTGAATCGTTAAAAAGAAAAGCCAAAGCGTGACGTCACACAGGTATCAAGCAGCTGATTGTCGAGTGGTTCCTCTCCCCTGTGTCGTCTTCTTTCTGGGTTAAGCTGCTTCCGCCCACACTCCATCACCTCCTTTAGTGATCTGTCACAGCCTCCCTGACACCTCCACCTCCCTATCAGCCGCAGGTAATATCCCCTGTATGTCAGGTCTGATTGCCGAGGTGTTGGAGGAAAAACTGACGAGAGAGAGGGGGGGGAGCGGGGTGTAGTGCCTGACCCTCCCTGCCATCTCTCTCATCCCCGCCTCCTGTGCTGCTGGGGGTCAGAGCCAGAGGACTGGCGGCAGACATCGCCATCACCTGGTTCTGCTGCAGGAACAGCAGCAAACACTGCTGCAGGAACAGCAGCAAACACTGCTGCAGGAACAAACACTGCTGCAGGAACAACAGCAAACACTGCTGCAGGAACAACAACAAACACTGCTGCAGGAACAGCAGCAAACACTGCTTCAGGAACAGCAGCAAACACTGCTGCAGGAACAGCAACAAACACTGCTGCAGGAACAGCAAACACTGCTGCAGGAACAGCAGCAAACACTGCTGCAGGAACAGCAGCAAACACTGCTGCAGGAACAGCAGCAAACACTGCTGCAGGAACAGCAGCAAACACTGCTGCAGGAACAGCAGCAAACACTGCTGCAGGAACAGCCAACACTGCTGCAGGAACAGCAGCAAACACTGCTGCAGCAAACAGCAAACACTGCTGCAGGAACAGCAGCAAACAGCAAACACTGCTGCAGGAACAGCAGCAAACACTGCTGCAGGAACACCAGAAAACACTGCTGCAGGAACAGCAGCAAACACTGCTGCAGGAACAGCAGCAAACACTGCTGCAGGAACAGCAGCAAACACTGCTGCAGGAACAGCAGCAAACACTGCTGCAGGAACAGCAGCAAACACTGCTGCAGGAACAGCAGCAAACAGCAAACACTGCTGCAGGAACAGCAAACACTGCTGCAGGAACAACAAACACTGCTGCAGGAACAGCATCAAACACTACTGCAGGAACAGCATCAAACACTACTGCAGGAACAACAGCAAACACTGCTGCAGGAACAACAGCAAACACTGCTGCAGGAACAGCAAACACTGCTGCAGGAACAGCAACAAACACTGCTGCAGGAACAGCAACAAACACAGCTAAACGCTGCTGCAGAGAAAAAGCAAACACTGCTGCAGGAACAGCAAACACTGCTTAAAGCTGCTGCAGAGAAACAGCAAACACTGCTGCAGGAACAGCAAACACTGCTTAAAGCTGCTGCAGAGAAACAGCAAACACTGCTGCAGGAACAGCAACAAACACAGCTAAACGCTGCTGCAGAGAAACAGCAAACACTGCTGCAGGAACAGCAAACACTGCTTAAAGCTGCTGCAGAGAAACAGCAAAGACTGCTAAACGCTGCTGCAGAGAAACAGCAAACACTGGGTTGTTTTTTATATAAAGATGTGTGGTGTTGAATGATATTGTGGCTGTTCTCCGGTTGTGAATAATGCTAATATTTCTCATATTTAACAAGATGGAAATAAATAAACTGGCCAGAGAAATAAATGTTTATGGACCTGTCTATGGTAGCATATTAAGTGGTTTGACTCTCTCTCGCGTGCGCTATCTCGCTCACGCTCTCTCTCTCTCTCTCTCTCTCTCTCTCTCTCTCTCTCTCTCATCTCTCTCTTCTCTCTTCTCTCTCTCTCTCTCTCTCTCTCTCCTCTCTCTCTCTCTCTCTCTCTCTCTCTCTCTCTACTATTCTTGCTTTTGTGTTTGGGTGTGTATCACTTTGGGCACAGGTCGGTGGTCATACAGTAACAATAACTAAGTCATTAAGTGTCTCTCTGACACTTGTGTAAGTCATAATTATACACTGAGGTATAACGCGTGCGCCTTTGCACTCACACACACACACTCACACACACACACACACTCACACACACACACACACAAACACATTGTAGATGCCTATGTAGGTATGCAGGTTGTTGCTGCAATACAGGTTTCTGTGAGAGCAGCACACAGCCAGGCCTGACTGCCCTGCAGCACACCACACCTTCCCCTGCAGCACACCACACCTTCCCCTGCAGCACACCACACCTTCCCCTGCAGCACACCACACCTTCCCCTGCAGCACACCACACCTTCACCTGCAGCACACCCTTCACCTGCACACAGCACACCTTCACCTGCAGCACACCACACCTTCACCTGCACACACCACACCTTCACCTGCAGCACACCTTCACCTGCACACAGCACACCTTCACCTGCAGCACACCTTCACCTGCACACAGCACACCTTCACCTGCAGCACACCACACCTTCACCTGCACACACCACACCTTCACTGCACACACCCACACCTTCACCTGCACACAGCACACCTTCACCTGCACACACCACACCTTCACCTGCACACAGCACACCTTCACCTGCACACACCACACCTTCACCTGCACACACCACACCTTCACCTGCAGCACACCACACCTTCACCTGCACACACCACCCTTCACCTGCACACACCACACCTTCCCCTGCAGCACACCACACCTTCACCTGCAGCACACCCTTCACCTGCACACAGCACACCTTCACCTGCAGCACACCTTCACCTGCAGCACACCCTTCACCTGCACACACCACACCTTCACCTGCACACACCACACCTTCACCTGCACACACCACACCTTCACCTGCACACACCACACCTTCACCTGCAGCACACCACACCTTCACCTGCACACACCACACCTTCCCCTGCAGCACACCACACCTTCACCTGCAGAACACCTTCACCTGCACACACCACACCTTCACCTGCACACACCACACCTTCACTTGCACACACCACACCTTCCCTGCAGCACACACACCTTCACCTGCACACACCACACCTTCACCTGCACACACCTTCACTGCACCCCACCTTCCCTGCAGCACACCACACCTTCCCTGCACTGCAGCACTTCACCTGCACACACCTTCACCTGCACACACCACACCTTCACCTGCACACACCACACCTTCACCTGCACACACACACCTTCACCTGCACACACCCACACCTTCACCTGACCACACACCTCACCACACACCTTCACCTGCACAACACCTTCACCTGCACACACCTTCACCTGCAGCACACCACACCTTCACCTGCACAACACCTTCACCTGCACACAGCACACCTCACCTCAGCACACTCCCTTCCACCTGCAGCACACCACACCTTCACCTGCACACCACACCTGCTGCACACCACACCTTCACCTGCAGCACACACCCTTCACCTGCACACACACACCTTCACCTGCACACACCTTCACCTGCAACAGCACACCTTCACCTGCACACACCACACCTTCACCTGCACACACCACACCTTACACCCACCTGCACACACCACACCTTCACCTGCACACACCACACCTTCACCTGCAGCACACTTCACCTGCAACAGCACCTTCACCTGCACACACACACCTTCCACCTCACTGCACACAGCACACCTTCACCTGCACACAGCACACCTTCACCTGCACACACCACACCTTCACCTGCACACACTTCACCTCACACACCACCTTCACCTCACGCACACCACACCTTCACCTGAACAGAACACCTTCACCTGCAGCACACACACACACCTTCACCTGCACACAGCACACCTTCACCTGCACACAGCACACCTTCACCTGCACACACAGCACACCTTCACCTGCACACAGCACACCTTCACCTGCACACAGCACACCTTCACCTGCAGCACACCACACCTTCACCTGCACCACACCCTTCACCTGCACCACACCTCACCTGCACCTTACCTAGCACACCTTCACTGCACACACCACTCACCTGCCCACACACCACACCTTCACCTGCACACGCACACCTTCACCTGCACACACCACACCTTACCTGCACACAACTCACGCACACACTTCACCTGCACACAGCACACCTTCACCTGCACACACACCACACCTTCACCTGCACACCACCACACCTTCACCTGCACCACAGCACACCTTCACCTGCACACACCACACCTTCCCTGCAGCACACCACACTCTCACCTGCACACAGCACACCTTCACCTGCACACAGCACACCTTCACCTGCACACACACTTCACTTCACACTTGCACACACACACCCTTCACCTGCACACAGCACACCTTCACTGCACACAGCACACCTTCACCTGCACACTCACACACACACCATTCACCTGCACACACACTACTCACACCTTCACCTGCACACCACTCCCTCACACACACCTTCACCTGCCAGCACACCTTCACCTGCACACACCACACCTTCACCTGCAGCACACTCACCTCACACACACTTCACTGCACACACCACACCTTCACCTGACAGCCACACCTTCACCTGCAGCACACCTCACCACACTTCACACCTCACGCACACCACACCTTCACCTGCAGCACACCTTCCCCTGCAGCACACACACCTTCCCTGCAGCACACCACACCTTCACCTGACACAGCACACCTTCACCTGCAGCACACCACACCTTCACCCCTGCAGCACACCCTTCACCTGCCACCACTGCACACACCTTCACCTGCACACACCACACCTTCACCTGCACACACCACACCTTCACCTGCAGCACAACCTTCACTGCACACACCACCCTTCACCTGACACACCACACCTTCACCTGCACACACAACCTTCCCTGCAGCACACCACACCTTCACCTGCACACAGCACACCTTCACCTGCACACAGCACACCTTCACCTGCAGCACACCTTCACCTGCACACAGCACACCTTCACCTGCAGCACACCTTCACCTGCACACAGCACACCTTCACCTGCAGCACACCTTCACCTGCACACAGCACACCTTCACCTGCACACACACACCTTCACCTGCACAACCACACCTTCACCCTGCAGCACACCACCTCTTCACTCTGCACACACCACACTTCACTGCACTCACATCACTCCCTTCACCTGCACACACCACACCTTCACTGCACACACCACACTTCACCTGCACACACACTCACCTTCACCTGCACACAGCACACCTTCACCTGCACACCACACCTTCACCTGCACTATCACTCAACCTTCACCTGCAGCTTCACTCACTCTTCACCTGCACCAGCACACTCTTCACCTGCACACATCACACCTTCCCTGCAGCTCTCCACACCTTCACCTGCACACACCACCTTCACCTGCACCGACACCTTCACCTGCAGCACACCTTCACTGCACACAGCCACCTTCACCTGCAGCACACCACACACTTCACTGCACACAGCACACTTCACTGCAGCACTTACACCTTCACCTCCACAGCACTCCTTCACTGCCCTCACAGCACACCTTCACCTGCAGCACACCACACCTTCACCTGCACACAGCACACCTTCACCTGCACACAGCACACCTTCCCCTGCACACACCACACCTTCACCTGCACACAGCACACCTTCACCTGCACAGGGTGATGCCGGCAGCTGAGGACCTGTAACTGGCCTTCACGGGGTGACTGAAGTGTTTTTGACTGGACTTGACTTCTGCTGCCTTCATCCGATGTGGGCGGGGCTGGCACTTCCCTTCACTTCCCTTCACTTCACTTCACTTCTCTTCACTTCACTTCTCTTCACTTCACCTCACTTCTCTTCACTTCTCTTCTCTTCACTTCTCTTCACTTCTCTTCTCTTCACTTCTCTCTTACTTCTCTTTAACTTCTCTTCAACTTCTCTTCACTTCCTTCACTTCACTTCTCTTCACTTCACTTCACTTCTCTTCACTTCACCTCCTTCTCTTCACTTCACTTCAGTTTCACTTCTTATTCTACTTCTCTTCCCTTCTCTTCCTTCACTTCTCTTCACTTCACTTCACTTCACTTCTCTTCACTTCACTTCTCTTCACTTCACTTCACTTCACTTCTCTTCACGTCACTTCACTTCACTTCACTTCTCTTCACTTCTCTTCACTTCACTTCACTTTCTTTCACTTCACTTCACTTCACTTCACTTCACTTCACTTCACTTCACTTCTCTTCACTTCTCTTCTCTGTGAGCAGTGTGGGACAGTTCTGTGTTCAGAGAGAGATGGTGTAGACATCTCTCAGCAGGGCGCCCCCTCCCCCTCCCCTCTGTCAGCTCCTCTTCCCTCTCTCTTCATCACTGTCTGTCTCTGACTCTTTGGTTCTTACTCTTTTTACATCTTTTCTGTCTTCCTTGCTCTTTTGTGCATGTCTGTCTGTCTGTCTGTCGATATTAATGTGTTCGTCCATGTCTGTCTGTTATCTTCACTTTGTTTTACTCCTCTCTGCTCTGTCTTGCTCTTCGAATTGTCAGTGCTGACCTTTGTTCTCTTCTCTGCTACACACATACACGCACGCACGCACGCACACATACATACATACACATACTCACACACATGTATACCCACACAAATACACACAGACATACACACACATTCACACAAACACACTCACATACACGCACATACATGCATGCACACACTCACGAACACTCGCACACATACAAACACTCTCACACACACAAACACTCACACACATACACAAACACACACAAACACACGCGCACACCACACACACACACACACACACACAAACACACACACACACAAACACACACAAACGCACACGCACACATACACACCGCACACACACGCACACATACACACCACACACACACACGCACACATACACCACACACACACACGCATACATACACCACACACACACAGGTCATTCACTTTTAGGATGATGTGCTTTCTCTCCTGGGCAAGGGATCTGGTTCACCCATGCTAAAATCCTCAATGCTAAAATCCTCAATGCTAAAATCCTCAATGCTAAAATCCTCAATGCTAAAATCCTCAAATGCTAAAATCCTCAATGCTGAAGTCCTCAATGCTAAAGTTCTCAATGCTAAAGTTCACAATGCTAATGTTCTCAATGCTAAAGTCATCAATGCTAAAGTTATTAATGTTTAAGTTATCAATGCTAAAGTTCTCAATGCCTGTGTGACCGTTCGCCAAACGTTAAGGTGGCTGCACTGGGACTGCGGGGATGGGGTGTGCTGAACACGGCGTCAGTGTTCACAGGCTTTATTCATTTTGACATCTGTTTGCACCGGTACGCAATCGCCTACTTTTCCGAAAGACCAAAACGGAATTTAAAGATGTGCGCGAGGTGTTTTGCGTCCGTCTGCGCACAGGGCCAAGGGTTATAGTTAAACTGTCTGAGGGGTTTTCGAGGAAGTGCAGTCGGTACTGATGTTCACTCCAGAGGGAAATCCTCTCCACCAGTGTCTGTCTCTGTGAGGGTGTCAGCCGATGCTACCAGATGGAGCACAACGCGCTAACCGTTAGACTGCCCCACCCCATTGTGATGAAGAATTATACATCCCCGAAATCGGAATGCCGCTACCTTAAAGGTGGACAAAAACGGTGGCATATTCACCATTGGTGAACCTTGGAGCTGTGGGCAAAGAACCCAAGACATTCTGACCACCATGGTCTGAAGGGAATTCCTGCTGCTGGCCATGGTCTGCAGACGTTGGAGTTATAACAGAAGAGGAGGAAAACCCCACCACCCAACTGGGGGGCAGAGCATATGCTCGGTTCATGTTCAACCTTGCACACAGACAGTGCAGCTAAGGAAATGTGATGAAAACGGAAGAACGCGTGTCAATTAAAATAAGTCAGGATGCCGTCAAAAGAAAAGACAGCAAGAAAAACAAAGAAGAAAACTTAAAAACACAAAAGTTGGAAGAAAGAAAAGAAAGAAATGACTGAGAGACAGGCAAACAAATCAATGAAAAACATACAGCAAGAAGAAAAAAAAGCAAGGAGATAAGAAAGGAGTAATGGAAAAAATAAATTGAAGCTAAAAGAAAGAAAACTTTCGAAAAAAAATGATTGTGCAAACAAAGCAACGTACATAACCTCAAAGAAAAACAGCCACAGAAGAAACGGAAAGGAAAACAAGGGATATATTGATTGAAGAAAAGACAGGACGAACACTCCGGACATCCTCCTCTGGCAGCAACAAAGAAAGACATTTGAATAATTCCTTGAAACGCATCAAGCAGCACACTGACACGCGTGTGTACGCTTTGTCAATCTGGAAGGAACACACAAAACAAAAAAACAACAGACAACAAAGCCAGAGAAAACACAGCTACAAGGCACAGCAAAAGCGTGACCTCTTCCTTGTTGCAGACACAAGGTCAGCCACACACATATCGCAGGTAGATGTTCATGCATAAGACTTTATTTATATCATACACAGGAGTGGGCGGATGCATAACAAACACAAACACACAAAAATACCTGGACACACATACATGCTTACACATGTACGCACAAACGCTCACGTCCACATTCTCAAACGCATTCCTAGATTCCTTTGCACACTCACACTTACACTCACGCTCAAGTGCCTGCGCAGGCACGCACAGACACACACACACACACACACACACACACACACACACACACACACATGCACACACCCCACTGTGTTCCCTTTACATGACGAAATCTGGAAGAAGAAGGGTTCGGCATGTTACTCTCCAACAGCAAAGCTCCCAGTTCCTGTTCTAATGAAACCAACATACACAACAGACATAGAAAACAGACGTTCCAAAACTTGTTCAGGAACACATACCAAACACGAACTGAAAATGTCAACAATAATCCTCTCTATCTCATCAGTGGGGATTTATCCAATTGGAAGATTTTATCTTAAACGGACTTTGTTAATCATTTCAAGACGCCTAGGTAGATCTTGATCCTATACCTGCTTCTCTTCTCACTCAGTGCATTCCACAGCTCATACCCACTATCACAAAAATAGTAAACTCATCACTTCTTTCAGGAATTTTTCCAACAGCTCTCAAAACTGCAATAGTTACACCTCTACTCAAGAAGGACGACCTCGATCCTAACACTCTGAAGAACTATAGACCTGTATCCAACCTACCGTTCATCTCTACAGTCCTTAAAAAAGTTGTTCTGATACAACTCAACAGACACCTTCATTTAAACAGTCTCCTTCCCCCTTTTCAGTCTGCCTATCGCGCCAACCACAGCACCGAGACCACCCTAGTCCACACCTTAAACAGGCTTCTACATGCGTCTGATTCAGGAAAAATCCCTTCTCACTCTTCTCGACTTATCTGCAGCCCTCGACGCTATAGACCACTCAATTCTTCTCTCCCGTCTCCAACAGACTTTTGGTATTAAAGACACAGCCCTCATCTGTTCAGTTCATACCTTACAGGATGATTCCACACAGTTGCAGTAAACAAAGATTCAATCAACACCAACCAAACTGAAATGTGGAGTCCCACAGGGATCAGTTCTTGGCCCTGTTCTTTTCACTCAATACACTGCTCCTCTTTCACACATAATAAATCGTCATCAGATCAACCATCATTTCTATGCAGACGACTCTCAAATTCTTAGCAGGGATACTCATGAAAATCTGCCTTCTCTCTTGATTAATATGTTATGCTGCCTTCAAGATATACAAAACTGGATGATACAGAACAAGTTGCAGCTAATTGCAGATAAAACCGAAGCCATGCTTGTAGGGACCAAACACAAACTCTCTTCCATCACAACAGCTTCAATAGAATTCGGCAATACGTCCGTCCCTCTATCCACTGCTATGAAAATATCTAGGGGTCATTATAGACAACACACTCTCCATGCAAAAATTCATCACCCAAACCTGCCAGTGGTGCTACTATCAATTGCGGCGCATCAGTGCAGTTCGAAAGTACCTGTCCACTGATTCAACATCCAAACTAGTCACGTCTCTCATTCTCTCACGTCTGGACTATTGCAATTCTCTTCTGATTGGTCTGCCACCATCATCTATCCACTCCCTTCAACGTATAAAAAAAACTCTGCAGCTCGCCTAGTCCTCAGAAAGAAAAAAAATCTGAGCACATTACCCCTCTCTTGCGATCTCTTCACTGGTTGCCTGTGCCACAAAGAGTAAACTATAAGATCAGTACCCTCTGTTACAAATGTCTCCATAAAACAACACCTTCCTAACTCTGTGAATGTCCTCACCTTACACTCCTTCTCGCTCCCTCTGCTCTGCTGCAGATAGCTTGTGCTTGCGAATACCTAAATTCAACCAGACCACCGTTGGCTGTCGCTTTTTGTGTTTCTGGTCCATCGATCTGGAATGACCTCCCTCTCTCTCTTCGCCAAAAGCCTTCTTATGACGCTTTTAATCCTGCCTCAAGACACATTTATTTCAAAACTAAGATTCTCCCCTCTTGCTCCAATTCATTTTTGTCCCTGCCCTCAACCGCTAAAACCCCATCACCCTGCCATAGTGTACAACCTTTATGTGTGTGTGTGTGAGTGTGTGTGTGTGTGTGTGTGTTGTGTGTGTGTGTGTGTGTGTGTGTGTGTCGTGTGTGTGTGTGTGTGTGCGTGTGTGTGTGTGTGTGTGCGTCGAGCTTGTGTGTATACATTTGAATTTGTAAGGACGCATGTGAATGAGTAGGATGAATGAAAGCACTTTGATTTGTTTTTTGCATGATATAGCGCTATATAAATTCCATTTATTATTATTATTATTATTATTATTATTATGTTGTTGTTGTTATTATTCTTATTATTATTATTATTATTATTATTATTATTATTATTACTATTATTATTATTATTATTATTATCTAGTTTTACTAATGCCACAGTCATAGAAAACTGCTTAGTTGTCTGCGTTGCAATTCTATGGAGTGGAGTGGAGTGGAGTGGAGTGCACTGTAGCGGACTGTTAAGTAGAATGCAGTGTAGTGCAGTGCAGTGGAGCAAAGTGTAGCCAACTGCATGGTGTGGAATGAAATTTTGCCTGTTACCTCCATGGGCATGCACAGATTGCAGAAATAAATTATTGCAGTGAAAAGCCCATTCCATTCCTTTCCATAGTAATCCAGAGTGTTGATCGCCCTACCGACCACAAAGCCACATTAGGGCTGGCTGTCACCTCATTCAGGTTCACTGGCTCCAGGCATGTCAACTTGAAGTTCCAAACCAACACCTCCTAGCACCTTCACATATCCAACAACGTCCATCAAAGCCCAAGTATTGTGTGTAATATAACTCCCTTCAAAGAAAAGACAACAGGAACAGAAAGAAGAACACGAAAACAAAACCAAAGTTGGAGAGAAGGAAGAGCATCCTGAAATCAAAGGGAGACAGACAGAGACAGACAGATAGACAGACAGATAGAAAGAAAGAAAGAAAGGAAGGAAGAAACAAACAAACAAACAAACAAACAAACAAAGACAAAAAAGAAGGAAAGAAAAGAAAATGAAGACAGAAAGAAACAAACAGAAGTAAAGTAAGAAAGAACGAAGGAACGAAAGAAAGACATAAGTTAAAAGTGAGAAGAGATAGAGAGAGCAGAAAAGAAAAGAGAAACAAACACAGAAATGAAGAAGATGAAGAAGGAAACATACATAACGTCTAAGAAAAAACGGCTGCAGAAAAAGTCAAAGGAACAAACAAACAATAAAAACACAACCAGATAATGTATTGAAGAAAATGCTGGAAGAGAAAAACCATAAGTCCTCCTCTGGCCACAACAAAGAAAGGTATTGGAATAATTCCTTGAAAAGCAGGAGACAGCACACGTCCAACACGCGTGTGTACGCTTTGTCAATCTGGAAGCAAAAAGCAAAGCAAAACACAAGGAAAAAACTACAAGCGAAACAAAGATTGAACCACTTCCTTATTGAAAAAGACAAGTTCAAGGACGCACGTGTGCCGCCAGGGTAGGCACTGGTGTACATGCTTGTCTTCATACCCCGACAAGGCAGACGTGTTCAAGCAAAGGCACACAGGCATTGGCAGAATGCACGCGCGATTGCACACAGGATCACACATGCAAAACAGGCTTCCATCAACATACACACACACACACACACACACACAAACACTTACTCGTGCGTAGTATATGCGCGTGCAGGTTTGTTCACACTCACAAGCACGCGCGCACATGCGCGTACACACACACTCGCACACACACGCAGATACGCGCGCGCACACACACACACACACTCACACACAAAAACACACACCAACATTTCAAGATAAGTCTCTGCACAAAGTTTTAACCAATCCAAAGTTATTTTGTGAGAGAGCATTGTCTCTGATGCCATCTCCAGTATTTTCATTTTTGTAAAGGACGACCGTGGAATTGTGACACCTTTACTGTTCCGATATCATTTTGCTTTTCTTCTTGTCAGCTTTTACATGTGGGTCACAATTGTTCATTTTCCAATTTTAGAGTAGTTTTCAAGTGTTCTTTGTTGTTGTTATTATGTGCGTTTCTTTGCCATGTGTTTTGCAGCATATATGGTTTGGAACCAGTCTTTTAATGTACATTAATACCAACACGCATCTCTTTTTCTTAAAGCCCTCATCTCACCATCCCCCCAATTCCCTCACCTCCTTCGTCTAATATCTCTTTAGGTGAACAGACGTAAAATTAAACACACACACACACACACACATACACACACACTATCCTGGAAATAAAAGAATGAAACAAACAAAATAAATTTAAAAAACGCACACAATGGCTGAGGGTTATTTCCCTTTCTGTAACATACTAATGGGCTGGCAAGCAAAGGTCTGAACTTCACTTTTCCAGAGCCAAAATCCCAGACAATGTCGTGAAAACAACAACAACAACAAAAACAAGCAAGAAGTTTGTGTGCTCCCTACATTGTTTCGGAATGTACGCAAAATGATCATTCAAAACGTTAGCATTAAATCCCTGAATCCCATTATCGTAAATTAATCTGATTTGAAGATTTCCATTTGAATTTTCTATAACTCACCCACCGTGTGAGTATTTTTCTTTGTCTGTGACTGATACAGAGAGTGGTTGAAAACAGGGATCTATTCTGCACTGCCTAATTATGTGACTGATACAGAGAGTGGTTGAAAACAGGGATCTGTTCTGCACTGTCTAATTATGTGGCTGATACAGAGAGTGGTTGATAACAGGGATCTATTCCGCACTGTCTAATTATGTGACTGATACAGAGAGTGGTTGAAAACAGGGATCTATTCCGCACTGTCTAATTATGTGACTGATAGAGAGAGTGGTTGAAAACAGGGGTCTGTTCTGCACTGTCTAATTATGTGACTGATACAGAGAGTGGTTGAAAACAGGGATCTGTTCTGCACTGTCTAATTATGTGACTGATACAGATAGTGGTTGATAACAGGGATCTGTTCTGCACTGTCTAATTATGTGACTGATACAGAGAGTGGTTGATAACAGGGATCTATTCCGCACTGTCTAATTATGTGACTGATACAGAGAGTGGTTGAAAACAGGGATCTATTCCGCACTGTCTAATTATGTGACTGATAGAGAGTGGTTGAAAACAGGGATCTGTTCTGCACTGTCTAATTATGTGACTGATACAGAGAGTGGTTGAAAACAGGGATCTATTCTGCACTGTCTAATTATGTGACTGATACAGATAGTGGTTGAAAACAGGGATCTATTCTGCACTGTCTAATTATGTGACTGATACAGAGAGTGGTTGAAAACAGGGATCTATTCTACACTGCCTAATTATGTGACTGATGCAGAGAGTGGTTGAAAACAGGGATCTGTTCTGCACTGTCTAATTATGTGACTGATACAGATAGTGGTTGAAAACAGGGATCTATTCTGCACTGTCTAATTATGTGACTGATACAGAGAGTGGTTGAAAACAGGGATCTGTTCTGCACTGTCTAATTATGTGACTGATACAGAGAGTGGCTGAAAACAGGGATCTATTCTGCACTGTCTAATTATGTGACTGATACAGAGAGTGGTTGAAAACAGCGATCTATTCTGCACTGTCTAATTATCTCTCTATGAATGGTTTGAGTCACGGTCCTGTAACTGTCATCAACATGCAAACAGTACATGTGTGGACATTTCAATGGAAACCCGAACATTGCGTGAAAAACAAAACAAGTCCATGTTGCCGGCAGCAAATGAGACACAACAAAAAATAATGAAAAAACAACAAAAAGAGAAAAAAGGTGTAAACAAGGGGGAAAAAACAACAGGCAGATATACTACAGAGAAAAGGGGGGAAATGAAACATAGGCAAACGGACAGAGAGGGATAGAAGAAGGAAAAGAAGGAAAAGCCAAAACGATAAAGTAAGAAGAAGGAGAAACCCACAAAAGTCGGACAGAAGCAAAACGACAAGGCAAGAAGGAAAGGAAGGCGAAAACAGTCACACACAAGAAAGATGGGAACATAACATCAAAGGAAATAAATCACGTGATTATTTGGAAATAAAAACAATATTATAAATATAGAATAATATTCTAAAGGAAAATATGGAAGAGAAAGCCAGACATTGTCTTCCAGTCACACCAAATCTGGATTTGAAAAATTCCTTCCAAAAGCCTCAGCATGAAGTCCGACACATGTTGCACACACTTGTCAGTTTGGAGCAAACACAAGACAGACGAAACACAAGAAAAGTGCAAAGCTAGAACTTGACCTCCTCCTTACTGCAAAAAACCAGGTCAGGGACAGAAGCCTGAGTGGGTAGGCGTTGGTGTACGGGAGTTTAGGTTTCCATCCACACGAGAAGCAGGCATGCATGCACAGAGTCCTTGCACGAGTACACGCACACGTACGCACACATGTATACAAACGGAACACTTCTTGCAAAAATAAAAGAAAGATACACAGAAGAAATTATTGTTAAAAGGGGGTACACTAAGGCAGCACTCTGAGTCCTACAGTATTTAATGTTTACTTCAATGATAATTTTCAGGAAAAAGATTCACCATATAATTATTACTGCAGAAGATAAAGTTCCATGTTTGTTATATGCTGATGACCTAGCGCTGTTATCAAGTACAAAGTTAGGACTACAAACTAAACTAGATAGATTCCAAAATGTTCCAAATGGGGACTAAAAATAAACAAAGCAAACACAAAAGTAATATTTTTCACAAATCACCCCCCAAAATTCCTAGCCATTTCCAGTGCGGAGAGCATATAATTGAAACAATTAAAACTGATAAATATTTCTGGGTGTAGTATTTCATCAAAAAAGGAAAGTTTCAAGCAGCTCGGGAAACATCTTTCAAAACAAAGCAACAAAGCAGCTTATGCTTTGAAAAGAGCAATTCATGGGCAAGGTTAAAAGCTAATATCATAATGCATAAATTTTTATTTGATTTATTGATATCCCCTATCTTATGGAGCACAAGTGTGGTTCCTCTTTTGTTTTAATGGTCAATTAGACTTTCATATTCACGATCGATTTAAATCAAACACATCACGTAGGTATCTTTACGAAAATATTCATATAAACTTTTCTAAACAAACTTTGGGAATACATAAAAAAGTAATGTAATTACCCACTTAGAAGAACTTGGAAGATTTCCACTTACTGTCAGAATTCTAAGTCAGTCAGTATCTTTTGGGGTACATGTAACAGAGAAAGACACAAACTCTTATGTTAGAATATTATATGATTATATGTATCAGAATAGTAAATATGATCGTTGGATTAGCACAGTTAGAAATGTTCTGTATAAAATTGGCTTTAAACGTGTATGGGAAAACCAAAGTACGCTTGATGGACATCCATTGTGCCATGCAGTGCAAACGAAGCTTGAGGGGTTATATAGAACGTTTTGGATCAACCAGACTTTATTAATTCCGTGACCAAGGAATATAGATTAGAGCCATATCTAATTAACTGTGAAAGCAAAAACCATAGGAAAATATTTTGTAAGTTTCGTACAAGTAGCCACAACTTAATGGTAGAGAAAGGAAGATGTAAGAATATACCAAGAGAGAATAGAGCTTGTCAATACTGTAACAAAATAGAAGACGAGATTCATTTACTGGATGAGTGCATTTTATATACAGAGCAAAGAGAAAACTTATTGATAACTCTTAATGCTAATGTCAAAGCAAATATGAACATTATAAACAAATTAAGCAAGATTATTCTAACCGATAATCATCAAGCCGAAATAATTAATTATGTTTTTACCTTTTTTGAAAAAGAGAAAAATATTTGAATAAGATAGAATGCAACATGTTTTCTTGCACATGATTTCAGATACACCGACAAATAAATAATACTTTTTATTGAATTATGAAAAGTTTATTTCATTGTGTCAAATAAGTCCATGTGACTTTTATGGCAATACAAAACATTCTGATTCTGATTTCTGATTCATGCTTGCATGCACGCAGACAAAAGCTCGCCTACATTGAGACATACACACATGTATGTAATAACGCTTGTACGCGCGTATACACACACATACATACACACACATACATACACACACGCACGCACACACGCGCACGCGCACGCGCGCGCGAGCGCACAAAGAACATATTGCGCACAAGTTAGAACATGTTCCGCCTTTCAGAAGAGTAGGCCATTGTGTGCTGGTGGGAACAGATGACAACATTACAAAACTGCATACACACGGAGACTGGATGCAAAAAGCACACGGGCGCTTATTCCAAGATCCTCGAAATTAAAGAATAAAATAAAATTAATTAATTAAATAAAAAAACACAGCAACCCAGCAGCAACAGCAGCAACAACAACAAAACCACCACCACCACCACCACCACCAACAACAACAACAAAATACACACATACGCACACGCACACTGTGGGTTTGATGGATGGGGGTTCGATTTCATGTCAGCAAAAACGGGGAGACAAAGATCTGCATTATACTCTTCCATGACAAAACTGTCACCATGGTCATGGAAACAAAAAACACACACCAAATTAGATTGGTCCATAGGTTGATTCACAATGCCAGCAAAGCGATAATTCAATGTGTCAGCAGTGATCCCTTAATCCCTTCAGAGGGGATTTATCCCATTTCCAGAGCTGATGGGAATGAAGTGGTCTAATCCACTCAAGATGCCTGTCTCTTTTCACTGATGCTGGCACTCATGAACAACTGCCAGGTGCTCTGAAATGCAATTGTGGGTCAGTGAAGGAGACTGGAGTGGAGTGGAGTGGAGTGGAGTCTAGTGGAGCAAAGCAGAGTGGAGTGGAGTGCTGTAGAGGACACACAGACACACGCATGCAAGCACACACACATACACACACGTGCGCACGCGCACGAACGCACGCGCACACATACACACATACACATACACACAAACACATACACATACACACACAAACACACACACTGGTTTCCTGTCTCACAGAGAATAAACAATGAGATCAGTACCATCTGTCATAAATGTCTCCACAACACAGCACCTTCCTACCTCTGTGAATGTCTTCACCTGTATACTCCTTCTCGTTCCCTTCCCACTACTGCAGATACCTTGTGCTTAAGAATACCTAGATTCAACCAATCCACTGCTGGTCGTTGCGTTTTCTCTATTTTTGGTCCATCAATCTGGAATTACCTCTCTCTCTCTCCCTTCACAAAAAGTCTACTTATGGCACTTTTAAATCCCGCCTTAAATGCTTATTTAAAACATACGATTTTCTCTCCTTGTTTCAGGTTATATCTGTGTCCGCCTTCAACAGCCACAATCCCCTTACCCTCCCAAAGTGTATAACCTTCTGTGTGTGTGTGTGGTGTGTGTGTTGTGTGTGTGTGTGTGTGTGTGTGTGTGTGTGTGTGTGTGTGTGTGTGTGTGTGTGTGTGTGTGTGTGTTTTAAATTTGAGTTTGTTAAACCTACTTGTGATTGATTGCATCCTTAAGAACAGGTTGAATGCAAGTGCTTCGAATCGGTTTTGTAAGATATAGCGCTGCATGAATTTCATATATTATCATTTATTATTTATGCAAGTAGGTAAGTTGGTAGGCAGATAGGTATGTAAACAGGCAGATTGACAGACAGACAGACAGATAAAGGGCCAGATTGACTGATAGATGAATAACCATGAAAGCAGACAAGCAGACATACGGTGCAATCCTCTGTCCTGTGGGCCTGGCTCTGACAGAAACGCTGACCCCCAGGGCACACCTCCAGGCTGAGGCCACTGTCTCATGGCGCCCTGTGCTAGGACAGGCAGGCATGCTGAACTGCCTCCTCGGCCTCCTCACTTCGCCACCCCCCCCCCCCCACCCCCACTTTCTCTCTCCTCACTCCCCCTCCCCCACTCTGTCATACAGTGTATCCTTTCTTTTCAAAGAACTAGAGCAGACGACATGTGGATGTGGACTGTCATGGCAGTCAGTGGACGACAGGTACAAGATGGCGGATAGGAGGAGACAACTGGCCGGTGAAACGTTGTTTGTCACCCAGCATTCATGGCTCTTCTCCCTGTCTAGTGCAAGTGTTAATCAGCATGGCTGGCATTCTGTGTATAACTGGTTCTGGCGTGGTGTAATTGAAGTGTCTTTCTATTGGTGGTCATGTTGTGTTCGTTCTTCCTTCCATTTCTGTCGTCTGGACTTAGTCATTTCTCCTTGTTCCCTTCTACTATTCAAATCAGTTCATTTCGTAATCTTAGCTACTGCTGATTTTAGCTAATTAACTATAACTCTTTGCTCTCTGTTTAGTGAACCTTTATACTTTTACCTACACTGATTTATAAGGCTTCTCTATTTTTACTTTTCCTACTGCTGTTTTGCTAATCACTCTTGCTATACTCTCACGTACTGCTTATCTCTCTTCTCTCTGCCTTTCACACATTTTCATTCTTATTTCTTCTTGTTTTTTGTATCATCGGTTTGTAATCTCTCCTGTTCCTGTGTTACGGCACACTTGACACTGTTACCATCATTGTACCTTATGTTGTTTCTCATCTGAACAAGGACGTATGTGAACATGATTGAGTATTGTCCACTTTTTAAACAATGAAACAAATACTAGAATTTCAAAACATTCAATTATGATTTGAATCCCTATTTAAACATTAAAGTATAACTGGACCACACTCTGATTCTGATCATCTCCAGTAGTGTTGTTTTCTAACGGCATCTTTGGCACAGTAAAACGATTGTCATGTTAAAGCAACTCCTTTCCATGATCCTTGATGTCAAGAAATGTGTGTACAACATTTTCACA
>CM054147.1:1184757-1189757 GCA_028751875.1 Rapana venosa | reverse complement strand
TGTTGAGGGATGCTTTTCTTAGATGTGTGTTTACTTTTTTGAAAGCTATTATTAACAATAAAGCAATAAATCCCTTACAAGATAAAACCATAAAAGGGCCCCACTTCCCTTCATAGTTCTCCTGCTTTGAAAAAGCCTGCTGGCCCGGGTTTGAAGGGTTTAAGGGATTTTTTTCCCCTGAAGTTAAAATCCGTGCGATTCAACTCCTCCAAAAGTCCTTCGGAGAGATTTTTAAACGATGTCCCCTATAGAACCCGCCAAAAATTTGAACAACATTAAAACCCTCCCTTTTTTCGGAAGAGTAGGCCCTTCCCGCTGGCAGGACCGTTTAAAAAACTTACAAACTGCATACACACGGGGAATGGTGCAAAAAGCCATGATGCGTATTCCTTTCCCGAAATCAAAGGGAAAAATGTAAAAATAAATAAATAAATAAATAATTTAATAAAAACAATAAAAAAAAACGTTTAATGCAATATCAATAATGCACATTTTTTGAGCGATATTTTCGTCTTGAAGGGGTAGCAAAACCTTTACATAACAAAATTAGTGATGCACATCATCCAAAATAGCCTAGAGTAATGAAGCAAGCCCTGCCCCTCGTACCCCTGATACACGGCAGCGACTTCAGTGCAGGAAGAGTCAGCTGGAAGCGCTGGGGGGTGGGGGGTGGTACACTCCCTTTTAAATGGATTCTCCCCTGGGCTTGACACAAACCCCCAAACAAAACACACGCGGTTCTCCTGTAGTTTTCACCGTAGAACATGTTGCTTCTTCTCCTCTGTAGAATGTGTTGTTGAAGTATGCATTATCAGTTTACTCCCTATGTTGACGTGCTTGTTTGTGAAAGTAGAAGTCGTTCAAACTAAACAAAAGACAAACAAATGATGTGTCTCAAATCTCTGTGTGCGCACTTGGTTAGCGTGTGCCAGATGCATACTGCGAATATGACATCATTGTCGACGGGAATGTGAAGGACTAGCACACAGACCCCACTGTGCATTCTGTGCGAGTGATCAAGGAATTGCTCACCCTCTGGAGTCGGGTAGGCCTTTGCCACTCAGCGGTGTTGCTGAACACGCATCTGTTTGCATTTCTGTTCAAAAAAGAAGCCAAGGTATGTCTGTTGTGTTTGTATGTGTCTGCCCATGTCTATGTCTCTGTCCCTGTTTTTCTGTTTGTCTGTCTGTCCGAATGTCGGTCTGTCGGTCGGTCTGCCCTGTCTGTCTTGTGGGTCGTCTGTGTCTGTTTCTGTCTCTATCTGTCGGTCTGTCTGTCTGTCTGTCGGTCGGTGTTACTGACTGACTGACTGTCTGTCTGTCTGTCTCTCTCTCTCTCTCTCTCTCTCCCACAAGAACGCATTAGTTGGTTTGATAATTTTGAACAAATGATGGATGACGTTTGTAACTATTCAACTGAAATTATTTTACTCGGTGATTTCAATATTGATTTACTTAAGCCTAATGATAAAGGGGAAAAAATATTTGAGGTGTATAATCGTCGCAATTAGTAAACACTCCCACAAGGAAAACACTACATTCTGAAACACTGATTGACCATATAAAACACAACCACTCCACTTAACATTGTAGAACTGTCTGTACCTGTCTAGGGTCTTAGTGATCACTTTCCTGTAATGTATTACATGGTCTAAAAAAGGTTGCTAAAATACCCAGATGCAAACACAAATACATTTCTTTTCGCAGCTATAGAACGTTTAATGCAGAAAATTTTTTTTTCGACTTATGTAAAGCAAATTTCTCTAATGTTTATCAGTTTACTGACCCAAACAAAGCACTTGAAATTTGGTTAAGTATCTTTTTTGTCAATCTTTGATGGTCATGCCCCTCTTAGAATCAAACTGTAAAAGCTAGAGATAAACCACCCTTTAAAAGGGATGAAATCACTGAACTATAGCTGTCCGAGATAGCTTATTAAAAATCAACAGGAAAAATGAAAAATTTAAGGAGCAACGTAATAAAGTTGACATTTATGAAACGAATTGCAAAAAAAAAATATTTTATTTGAGTTAATATCATCTAAAAAAGGACACAAATTTCTCTATGGAAAGCAATAATCAGTTAGCCGGTAAATCATCTTCACCATGTGCTTCATCAGGTATGGGTCTATCTGCAGAAAAGATCAATAAACACTTTTGTTCTTATTGCAGAAAAAAATTGTAAACATTGACCGCTCAAAATTTAAAACGACTTACCCTTTTTACAGGATTTTTTGTAACTCTAAGTCAATTAAGTCTAAACTGTCCTTCAAATATATTGGTGTGCATGAAGTGCATAAGGAATTGTGTTCATTTAAAGCAAAAAAGGGCTCCGGGGTTTAGATAATTTAGACAGCAAAATTTTGAAGATTTCCGCGCAAGTAATTCTCTGAACATCTTACATATTCTAAATCTCTGTATTGAAAAAATTGCTATCCTCAAATGTTTAAAGATGCCAAAGTTTATACCTGTTCTTAAATCTGGAGATCCAAATGACCCTTCCAACTATCGACCTTTTTTCGATTCATCTATCTTATCAAAACCCTTTTAGAAAAGCATCTAAAGCAACATCTTCTGTCACACTTTACTAAACATAACTTAATTTCATCCTATCAAAGTGGCTTTAGAGAAAATCATTTCATGTCATACTGCACTCACCAATCTCATAGAGCAATGGCATTTAAATATTAACAATAATATCTTAACTGGAGCAATTTTTGTAGACTTTTCCAAGGCATTTGACTGTATTGATCACAACCTCCTAGTAAAGAAACTGGCTATGTATGGTTTATGCGCCAGACTCACTAAAACTAATAACCTCTTTTCTTGATAAAAGAAACAAGCTGTTTATCAAAATTCAGTTTGTCGTCCCTTTTGCCAGTAAAAATATGGTAATTCCTCAAGGTTCCGTGCTAGGGCCACCCTCTTTTCAATATATATCAATGATCTTCCTCTCCATGTTTCCTTTCCACTGGGGAACTCTTTGCCGACACACTACCATACATACAGCGGGTCATGATGTGAACTCTGTAGGTAAAATTTTGCAAAAAGACTTAAACAATCTAGCAGCATGGACAGAGTGCAACCACATGGCTCTCCATCCCCCTGAAATCAAAATTCATGTTGTTTCAACAAGACAAAAGCGCCCAAAAACTTTAAAACCAAACTAAAAGGAATAAAGATTTACGATAAAGTATTAGAAGAAGTCAGCTCATATAAACTACTTGGGCCTACATATAGATAATAACTTGTCATGGTCTGATCATGTTTTTAGTATTTCCAAAAAATTATCTAAGAAGCTATTCCAAAATTAACCGAATAAAACATTTCCCTTTATCAGCATACTCGAAAACTGTTTTCTTCTACCTTACATTAAACCTGAAACTTGATTATGCATCTACATGCTGGGATTTGGCAAGTAAAAACTGTTTACGACAACTTGAGAGAGTATATAAAACGTTCTCTCAAGCTAAATTCTGCTTAGAACTACTTCCTTTGAAAACTAATAAACTACAAAGAGTTGAACATTCTTCCTTTTGTTAATTGTTTTGTTTAATAAAAGGGGTATTTATGTATAAATTATGAATAAACTACCCCTCATTATCTTTTTCAGAGGTTCCCATTAAAACTGTTCGTAACAAAAGCATGTTTGTTACTCCTCGGCCAAGAACCGATCTGTTTATGTCATCCCTTGTTTATTCTGGTAGCAATTATGGAACGAAATCCCAGTCATTATAAAAGAGAAAAGTAGCCTATCATCTTTTCAAAAAAGAGTACCACACACACTTTTAATTTTCTGTAATATGCATTGGGGAGCGTGCTTGTTGAACTCGGTGTGTGGGGAGTGTGTGTGCGTGCAAGCGCGCGCAAATGTGTGTATGTGTTGAATGTGTGGTGTTGGGAGGGCTGTTGTGTGTTTGTGTGTGGTGTGTTTGTGTGTGTGTGTGTGTATGTGTGTGTGTGGGGTGTGTGTGTGGGGTGGTGTTGTGTGTTTTGTGTATGTTGTGTGTGTGGTGTGTGTGTGGTGACGTTTTGTGTGTGATGGGGGGAAGGGTTTTTCTTGATGCTCTGGGTTTTTTTTTTTGTTTTTTTTTTTTTCTCGTGCTTCAAATAATGTTCATTGTTTGGTTTTGACGGGGGTAATGTGTGGTTATGGTATTTTGATGATTTTGACATAAGGTGTTATAATATGTGAGGTAATGTACAATGTGTATCCTGGACGATTTGTATGATTGTGCAAGCTCGCACGTGTATTGCGTGTCCGTGCATATGTACGCGTAGTTGTGTTTTGTGTGTGTGTGTGTGTGTGTGTGTGTGTGTGTGTGTGCGTGCGTTGCGTTGCGGCGTGCGTGCGTGTGTGTGTTGTGTGTGTGTGTGTGTGTGTGGATTTTTGGGGGAAGGGTTGTCTGTTTAGGGGGGGGGTGTGTAAAGGAGGGAGTTTGTCGGGTTTTTAAATTTGGTTTTTTTTCTTTTTAAATTGTTTGGGTTTTTTACTTGTGGGGGTCTTTCTTTAAATTTCATGTTTAGTCAAAAATTTGGGAAGGGGCTTTTGAATAAAATCTTTTTCTTTGTTTTTTTGACATTATTTTGGTTTATTGATAATTGGTTTTTTTCATGTTTGTTTCACTTTTTTCCCTTTTTTTTTAAGGGCCCTTTTTTGAAAAGGAAGCCTTGTTTACCCAAATTTTACCCTCCTTTAAAAATTTTTCGGGTTTCGGGGTTTTTTTTTTTCGAGTTGGGTTTCCCCTTCTTTTTCTCTCTCTCTCTCTCTCTCCTCATCTCTCCCCTTCTCTCTTTTCTCTTTTTCCCCTCTCTCTCTCTTTTCTCTTTTCTCTCTCTTCTCTCTCCCCTCTTTTTCCTCTTCCCCCTCTCTCCTCCCCCCCTCCCCTTTTTACTCTCCCTCTCTCTCTTCTGCCACCACCTTGTTGTTGCAGACACGTTTTTTTGTGTGTGGATTTTAATTTTTTTGGGACGTCGTTGCCCCGCAGAAAAAAGAAAAGGG
>CM054147.1:1149757-1179757 GCA_028751875.1 Rapana venosa | reverse complement strand
ATGTAATAGTTTTTCTCTGAAGCAGAGTCAGCATTAAAACACGACAAAAGGAAAACAGGTATCGTTTCTTTCAAAGTTTATCAGACAGACAAATATTGCTGTTAGCATCAATAACAAATGCCAAATATTAGTTCAGCCAAGAACTTATTTCAGATCATATTTTCCCTGTGAGGAAAAGTTAGCTTCAGTTGAAAACTGTGACAGGATTACCGAGTTCTTCCCGTATACATGTGCAGCCTTGATGCAAAGACATTTGCTTTTTTAGTCTGAAAGTGGACAGGAATGGGTTTCGTTGGAAATGGCGTATACCTCAAAGGGCGGGAGTTGTTTTCACGGCCTCCTGTGAGACAGAAGTTGTAATGGAGTTTGCAGAGGAGTTGTTTCAGAGCAGGAAGCTGCAACGTCAACTGACCGCTCTGCCGGCAGTGCAGCCTGCTGTCCCTGTGCCGGGTAATGGTCGTTGGCCTGCCGACAACTTGACTGACCCCTGTGTGCAAGAAGGGCTGGCCTGTTTCTCTCTGTCAGAAGTCGTTGGTCTGTTAGGTCTACACCGTTTTCGTCAGTTCGATGAAGTCATACGCGAGGAAAAGATGAAAACTTTTGGTTTTTTTGTCTGTCTGCTTAATTACCTACATAAAGCAAACTCGGGTTGTTTTTTGTGGTTGTTTTTAAATGTGCATGAATCATTTTGCTATGACGAAAGTCCAATGCTGAAAACACATGACTCCAGCATTTTTTTTTTGTATTGAAGTAAATCTCTCTCTCTCTCTCTCTCTCTCTCTCTCTCTCTCTCTCTCTCTCCTCTCTCTCTCTCTCTTCATAGCTGCTTATAAATACTGTTTGTTTCCTTTCATTGTCAGATTTGTTTTGCATGATTATTGCTGTATATTTACTGTCTTATTAATTGGTGTGTTTTTGTTGCTGTTATCCTGTTGGTATTATATCTTAAATGATTGATTTTGGTTTATCACACTTTAGTTTGGTTGCTAAATGCTTTGATAGATGGGTATCCATTTTTTCTTCATTGATAATATGACCTCTCTCTCACAGGAGGAAAGCATCCCCGCAGTGATATTTATTTATTTATTCTTTTATATCGAGAATAATGGAATAAGCACTTATTGCTTTTTTACATCCAGTCCCCGTGTGTATGCGGTTTTGTAAATTTTGTCATCCGTTCCCACCGGCAAACAATGGCCTACTCTTACGAAAAGCGGAACAGGATTTTAAGGTGTGCGCAAGATATTCTGCGTGCGTTCGCACACGGGGCCTGGGTTTATAGTCTCATCGGAAGGAGAGGTTCCTGCACCTGCTGCTTTGTCTTCTACTCTGGTCACCTACACTTTCTTCTTTCGTCCATTTTACGCTTCCTCCTTTCTCTCCTGCCCTCTCACTCTTCCTTCCTTTTTAACTCCTCCTCGACCTCCTCCGCCTCACACACACGCACGCACACGCACGCACACACAGACATACACACAGACACACAGACACATGCATTCACACACATCTCCGATGCCTTCCCGTTACTGCTGTGCATTCCCTGGGGACAGTGGTGTGCCGGGAGGAGAGGGTGTGTGTGCTGGGCTGTGTTGTAGCCAGCAGTCATTTGGCCATCAGGACTGCAGAAGGGGGCACAATCACTTCCCAAATGACTGTCCACATTGGGGTCAGCTGGGGTTAGCCTCCACGCTAGATTGCAGAGCCAGCCCTGCTGTACAGGAGGCTGTGCTTAGCATCTCTCCGTTCTGGTTGCTGTTTTGGTGGTGTTGTTTTAAGAGATTGGGGCTAGCGTGTGTGTGTGTGTGTGTGTGTGTGTGTGTTGTGTGTGTGTGTGTGTGTGTGCGTGCGTGCGTGTGTGTGTTTTGTGTGTGTGTATGTGTGTGTTTGTGTTCCTATGTTGATATTGGTGTGTATGCTGTTGCTTTCTGTTCAAGGGAGTTGTGCCTTAAGTTGTGTGTGTATGAGGCATATGTGGGTTTTCAAGCCCTTTTGGGGTAGATAAAATGTTATTTTACAGTCAGGAAAACAATGTAATGTTTAAAAAAAGAAATAAAAAGAAAAGGAAAATATAGTAGCACTTGCGCGTGCGCACGTGTGTGTTCAGAGTAAAGAGAAGGGGTGTTATCAACCACACACAACACACTCACACACACAACACCACAACCAACACAACACACAAAACACACAACACAACACACACAAACACACAAACACACACAAACACACACAAACCACACAAACACACAAACACACACAAACACACACAACACACAACAACAAAACAACACACAACACACACAACACAAAATAACACAAACACACACACAAGAACACACACACAAACACACAAAACACACACAAACACACACAAACACACACACAACACACACACACAAACACACAAACACACAACACACACAACACACACACACAAACACACACACAAACACACACACACACACACAACACACACAAACACACACACAAACACACACAAAACACACACACACACACAAACACAAACACAAATACACCACACAACACACACAAACACACACACACACACACACACACACACACACACACACACACACACCACACACACACACACACACACACACACAAACACACACACTTCTTTGCCCCAAACTTCCTGCTGGAGTCTGGTTGCTGCTTCTGTCCATTGTCTGAAGAGTCCACAGGTCTCGCTGTTGCCACCTCGGCTGAAGAGTTCCCAGAGCTCCCTCCCCCTCCCACTCCCCATACCCCCACCCCCCACATTCAAGGGGATTTTCCACCTCGGTGTCCACATCAGTGCCGACTCCACTCCTCCCCAAAGTCCTTCAGATGAGACTGTAAACCGAGGTCCCTATGTGAACACATGCAGAACATCTTGCGCACATATTGTAGCCTGTTCCGCTTTTCGGAAGATTTGGCCTTGTGTGCTGGTGGGAACGGATGATTAAGTTTATAGAACTGCTCACACACGGAAAGTGGGTGTAAAAAAAAGTGTTTATTCTATCATCCTCGAAATAAAATACAATAAAATAGGGTAAAATAAAGAATAAAGACAAATCTCTGACAACTCGGAACTACAGCTGTGACAAAAGGAAATGCTTTCAGAGAGGACTCCTTACTGACTGGATCTGCCACAGCCCTGGTGTAGTGGGAACCTGTGTGCCCGGGCTGGTGTCTGGGGTCAGCAGAGACTGCTTCTATCACCCAATAGCCTAGCAATTCTGGTAAAAAAGAATAAAGAAATCTCTGACAACTCGACTACAGCTGAGACAAGATGTTGAATCTTTGCTGGATGGGGGAGGGGGACTGTTTTGCCTACGCTTCTGCGTCACGAGATGATAACAAACTCCTGCTTCTGGTTTATGGGAACCTGTTGCCTCGTTGTCTGTTCCTTGATCTCTTCTCCTTGCCATCTTGTCTGGCATCTTGCCTTAACGTTATCCTGTGTCTACATGTGATTCATCTCTGTCTGTCTCTTCTGTCTGCTCTCTGTTGTCTGTCTCTCTCGTCTCTCTCCTGTCTCTCTTATTCTCTGCTCTCTTTTGGTCTCTCTCTGTCTCTCTGTCTTCTCTCTCTCTTCTGTCTCTCTGTCTCTCTCTGTCTGTCTGCTGTCTGTCTCTCTCTCTCTGTCTTCTCTCTCTCTGTCTCTCTCTGTCTGTCTGTCTCTTCTCTTCTCTGTCTCTCTGTCTCTCTCTCTGCCTGTCTGTCTCTCTGCTTACTGTCTGCTCTTCCTCTCTCTCTCTCTTTTTCTCCTCTCTCTGTCTCCCTGTCTGTCTGTCTCTCTCTCTGCTCTCTCTCTCTGTCGTCTCTCTCTGTCTGTCTGTCTCTCTCTTTCTTGTCTCTCTCTCTGTCTGTCTCTCTCTGTCTCTCTCTCTCTGTCTGTCTTCTGTCTGTCTGACTCTCTGTCTCTCTCTCTCACCACTCTGTTTTCCTCCTCTAACTCTTCTCCTCTCCCATTCATCTCTTTCTTACTTTCCCTTGAGGGACCCCCCCCTCTTCCTCTCCCTCCCCCTCCCCCTTACCCCCCCCCCCATCCCTGTGCAGCAGGCACGTGGCTGTAGTAGGGGGGGGGGAGGTAAGGGAGAACACGTGTGGCAGTGAGGAGGAGGAGGAGGATGGCAGTGAGGAGGAGGAGGAGGAGGATGGCAGTGAGGAGGAGGAGGAAGAGGAAGGCAGTGAGGAGGAGGAGGAGGAGGAGGATGGCGTGAGGAGGAGGATGGCAGTGAGAGGAGGAGGAGGATGGCAGTGAGGAGGAGGGGAGGAGAGGAGGAGGAGGAGGATGGCAGTGAGGAGGAGGAGGATGGCAGTGAGGAGGAGGAGGAGGATGGCGTGAGGAGGAGGAGGATGGCAGTGAGGAGGAGGAGGAGGATGGCAGTGAGGAGGAGGAGGAGGATGGCCGTGAGGAGGAGGAGGATGAGTGAGGAGGGATGCAGTGAGGAGGAGGAGGAGGATGGCAGTGAGGAGGAGGAGGAGGATGGCAGTGAGGAGGAGGAGGATGGCAGTGAGGAGGAGGAGGAGGAGTGAGGAGGAGGAGGATGGCAGTGAGGAGGGAGGAGGAGGAGGATGGCAGTGAGGAGGAGGAGGAGGAGGAGGAGGATGGCAGTGAGGAGGAGGGGAGGCAGGAGGAGGAGGATGGCAGTGAGGAGGAGGAGGAGGATGGCAGTGAGGAGGAGGAGGGGGGATGGCAGTGAGGAGGAGGAGGAGGATGGGCAGTGAGGAGGAGGAGGATGGCAGTGGAGGAGGAGGAGGAGGAGGAGGATGGCAGTAAGGAGGAGGAGGAGGATGGCAGTGAGGAGGAGGAGGTCATAAGGTGATGGCTGTCCATAGCAGGATGAGGATGGCAGTGAAGCGAGATGAGCATAGACCTAGAGGGGCATCGCAGTGAGGATGGAGAGTGATGTGCAGTGAGGACATGAGAACGGAGGATAGCAGTGAAGGATGGCGCTTGAGTGCAGTGAGGTTAGGCATGGGTTAGGATGGAGGTGGCGCTGGGATTGGATGCAGTAGAGAGTGAAATGGACGTTGAGGACGGGGCTACGCATGAGTGAGGAGTGGGTGCAGTGGGAAGAGGGACCATAGAAGGAGTGCATTATAAGGATGCAGTTGAGAGTGTTGCTCAATACGTGACAACATGGCAGGTGCTGTATCTCCGGGGCCGGTTGTCGCAGGATATGAGATGAAGTGAGAGCGTAGAGCACTGTAAGTAGTGCTTAAAGCACATGGCACGTTCAAGAGAGCATGAGCGATCTGCATTATATAAGATGTCATAGGATATATTTTATGATGGTATATCATTGATGTAGTATGGAATGGACTTGAATTATTTTAAAGGAATTCCTCTGATGCGTGGTCTATGAGGGATCTCAGATTGGGTTCGCCATACACGCGTGCCGTGGTGAGTTTGTGTCAATGCTGGGTTGGAGGTCATGGGGGACGGTTCGGGTACGTTAGTGGTGGTGCCACTGGATGGGCAACTCACTCAGTCGAGCTCCGCGACTGAGCAATACTGGTTAGTAGGGAGCTTAGTAGGTGTGTCCTGCGTATGGTAGCTCAGAACAGGCACCACTGAACACCACCAAAGTGACCCGGCAGCAGTGCAGGGCCCCTCTGGCTGGTGGCCTTGCGGCCACCTGACATTAATGGGCTCACCGTGGACTTTTGACCCTGAGGATGCGACCTAACAACTCTGGGTATGCGAGGGTGAAGAGACTGAGGTGAGCGCTGTGGGAACAAGGGGACAGGAGGGTCACAGAAGAGGAGGCAGCAAAACAACACCCCAAAACAACACCCCAAAACAACACCCCAAAACAACACCCCAAAACAACACCCAAAACAACACCCAAAACAACACCCCAATACAACACCCAAAGCAACATCCCAAAACAACACCCAAAACAACACCCAAAACACAACACCCCAAAACAACACCCAAAACACCCAAAACAACACCCCAAAAACACCCAAACAACACCCCAAAACAACACCCAAAACAACACCCAAAACAACACCCAAAACAACACCCAAAACAACACCCAAAACAACACCAAAACGACACAAAAACACACCCCAAACAACCAAAACAACACCAAAAACAAACAAAACATACAAAACAAAACATCAACGTGGTACTAGAACAACATAATACATAGGGGAACATAAATATGATACCAGTGGAGAGCATAAACGTGATGCCAGAACAGCATAATACATAGGGGAACATAAATATGATACCAGTGGAAAGCATAAACGTGATACCAGAACAACATAATACATAGGGGAACATAAATGTGATACCAGTGAAGACATAAACGTGATCAAACGTTACTAGGGGAACATAAACGTGATACCAGTGAAGAACATAAACGTGATACCTGTTTAGCACATAAACGTGATACCAGTGAAGAACATAAACGTGATACAAGTGAAGGACATAAACGTGATACCAGTAAAGGGCATAAACGTGATACCAGTAAAGAGCATAAACGTGATACCGGTGAAGAACATAAACGTGATACCGGTGAAGAACATAAACGTGATACCGGTGAAGGGCATAAACGTGATACGGTGAAGAACATAAACGTGATACAGGTGAAGAACATAAACGTGTAACCGGTGAAGAACATAAACGTGATAAAGGTGAAGAACATAAACGTGATACCGGTGAAGACATAAACGTGATACCAGTGGAGAACATAAACGTGATACCGGTGAATAACATAAACGTGATACAAACATGATACCAGTTGAGAACATAAACGTGACACCCATTTAGAACATAAACGTGGTACCAGATTAGAACATAAACGTGATACCTTTTTAGAACATCAACATGACGCCAGTGGAGAGCATCAACATGACGCCAGTGGAGAACATCAACATGACGCCAGTGGAGAACATCAACATGACGCCAACTTCAACATGTCGGCAACATACTGAACGTGAGACATCAACATGACGCCAACATCAACATGCGCCAACATCAACATGACATCAGTGGAGAACATCAACATGACGCCAACATCAACATGACATAACTGTCTAGAACATCAACATGACGCCAGTGGAGAGCATCAACATGACGCCAGTGGAGAACATCAACATGACGCCAGTGGAGAACATCAACATGACGCCAACATCAACATGTCGCCAACATCAACATGACATCAGTGGAGAACATCAACATGACGCCAACATCAACATGACGCCAACATCAACATGACGCCAGTGGAGATCATCAACATGACGCAACATCAACATGACGCCAGACAACTCAACATGACATCAGTGGAGACTCAACATGACGCCAACATCAACATGACGCCAGTGGAGAACATCAACATGACGCCAACATCAACATGACATCAGTGGAGAACATCAACATGACGCCAACATCGACATGACGCCAACATCAACATGACGCCAGCGGAGAACATCAACACGACGCCAGTGGAGAACAAAAGCACCAAAGGCTCAGAAATCCACAGACAAGTTTAGCCCTGGCCTGGCCACAACCCGTGTCAGTCGTTGAGGTCAGCCAAGTGCAGAGGCCTACAGTGACGTGTTGTTATGGTGTAACATGTTGTGTTCTGAACGCCTTTAGCCATCACAAGTTCTTAACACAATAACCTGCGCCCTCCTTTAAGAAAAAAATTCTCTGAGGTCGAAGTATAGGTACCTTTATGGTGCGGTACTGAAATCAGCATTACACGCAAACTTCTCACACTGCGAGCAATTGCAGCCTTACATTGATTGCCAGGTGAGATGAGTGAGTCAGCGTGATCATTCTGGGATTCCCAGAATGTTAAGGCTGGGGAACACACACAAAAACTCAACAAAAGGCATGTAGGTAGTTGTCGTACAAGAAATAGGTGCAGAGAGAGTGTGCTTGTCAACAAAGGTGTGGACTGAGAGACATTGAAACTGGAATGATGAGCAATATGTTCAATAGTTTTTCCTCTGAGGTTCACCAATGGAGAGATTCTTTAAGCGTATGCTTACCGTAACTGTCCAACAGTAAGGTAGCCCTATTCCAACTTTGTGAAGTTCCATCAATGAAATTAAATCTCAACCGAAGAAAAGAAAAAGACAAAGAAACAAAAGGACACGTTAAAAGGAAATAAAACTTTTTCCAAGTAAGAAAGCCATAAAAGGCGCTGAAAAGAGCCCAAGGACAGCGTGCAACTTAACCCCTCCACCTACCCCCCCCCCCCTCCCCCTCCTGCACCTCCCCCACACCAGCTCTGGAACGGAAGCAAGGCAAGGCAAGGCCAAGCCAGACAGCCAGCAAACCTGCAGCAGCAGCAGCAGCAGCAGCCAGCCGCTCTGCACACTCCACCTTGTGCTGTCTCACAGAACAGCAAGGATCACATCACGAGGCCAGCACAGACACACAGACAGACAGGCAGACAGGCAGACAGACAGACAGACAGGCAGACAGACAGACAGGCAGACAGGCAGACAGAGAGGTGACCTAAAACTCAGTATAGGTGAATAGCATCAGAGAGACAGAGACAGACAGACAGACAGACAGAGATAGAGACACAGAGAGAGGCAGAGATACAGACAAACAGACAGAGAGAGACATAGAGAAAGAGAGACAGAGATAAACAGAGACAGAGACAGAAAGACAGAGACAGACAGAGACAGACAGACAGAGAAAACAAACGAATTGCATTTCAAGGGGGTCACAGAGTAATCCCAAAATACTTGTCTTACATCTCGCCCTCACGGAAAGACAAAAGAAGAACAAAGTATCCAAGGGAGGGAGATGGAGAGCTACGTGCATAAAACGTGACTTTTTTCTTTCTCTTTTCTTCAACGGATCATTTCTGCTAATCTAGATCAGCCTATTCCCTGGGGGACGGGATAGCCTAGTGGTAAGAACATTGCGCTCGCAATCTGACGACCCGGTTCGATTCCCGTTCAAGGGGATAATTTCCTCACTCTCCCCAAAAGTCCTTCGGATGAGACTATAAACCGAGGCCCCGTATGCGAACGCACGCAGAACATCTTGCGTACACGTTAAATCCTGTTCCGCTTTTCGTAAGAGTAGACCATTGTGTGCCGTTGGGAACAGATGACAGAATTTACAAAACCGCATACATACGGGGACTGGATGTAAAAAAGCACATGTGCTTATTCCATTATCCTCGATATAAAAGAATAAAATAAAATAAAAATATACAAATAAGAATAATAATAACTATTATTATTATTATTACTATTATTATTATTATTATTATTATTATTATTATTATTATTATTATTATTATTATTATTAATGGAATTTATAAGTACTTTATCTTGTAAAAGAAAATCAACAGCACTTGCATTCATTCCACTCCCACACATGCAACCAACAATGATTAACAGTTTAACAAATTCAAATACACACAAACGCACGCGCGCGCACGCACGCACGCACGCACACACACACACACACACACACACACACACACACACACACACACACACACACACACACGTTATACGCTTCAGCAGGGCGACAGGAATCCAGGACATTGAAGGCAAGGACAGATAACTATGAGATGAAACTGTAGGGGGAAGTCTCAGGTTCGAAACAGGCATGTCCCGAGGCTGGATCCAAAAGTGTCGCAAGTAGGCCTTCCGCGCAGGGCGAGAGGGGGTCACTCCAGACCGATGGACCAGAAACAGAGAAAGAGCGACAGCCAACAGTGGACTGGCTGAACCTAGGTATTTGCAAGCACAGGGCACCCGCAGAAGAGCGGAGGGAACGAGAAGGAGTGTACAAGTGAAGACATTCACAGAGGTAGGAAGGTGATGTTTTGTGGAGACATTTGTAACAGAGGGTACAGATCTTGTACTTTACTCTCTGTGGCACAGGCAACCAGTGGAGAGATCACAAGAGAGAAGTAGTGTGCTCAGATTTGTTTCTTTTTGAGAACAATTTGAGCAGCAGAGTTATTCCAAGATTTCTGAAACCACGCAGGGATAAGATGGCACACAATCACACCGTGTTGACCTTTCAAGCACAGCTGTCTTGTGGATGGCATTAGATGGGACTGTGGTTGACGGGCAGACCTGCGAAGTCAGGGAAATGGAGCTTCTGCCCCCGAGTTGCCCCCACAGACTTTACCTTGGAAGGTTAAAGGCAAGGATGGAAAAGCAAGCTGTAGAATATATCCCCTTTGACTGGCGCAGATATGCATAAAAACAAAAGTAACTACCTCTTTAGTGATCCATCGGAAAATGTCAGGGTATTTTACATCGGCTCATTTCTCATATCATAAATGTATTCCAAAAATAAATGTAAAGTATCAATAATTGCACACACACAGCACATTTTCTTAATATTCAACTGAAACCACATATACAAACATACACACACATCATAAGTGCAGTGTACAATACATCGTGTTAAATGATGTGACTGATCAGCATGAGGGCTGAACTGACTGTCATGTTTCAGAGCACAGGCAGCACTGAGAACAAAGCAGTTGTACTGACAGCTGGGGTGACACTTCGGGTTCCATGTCTGGCACTTCTCTGCTCTTCTGATAAAGAATGCACTTCTCTTTTTCTGTATCAAAATGACTATAAGACTGTAGCTGACTTTTTCACATGTCACACAAGGAGACAAAATAAAACGAAAGCCGACATGCGTAGTACTGCACTTGAGAAACAAATAGATCGCACTGTAAGTCCAGGCAGGAACTGCCCAAGTTTCTGTTGAGAGTGACAAAGGCAGTTCTGACAGAAAGGGGGTACTGCGCTTTGTTACTGCTTAACTAGCGTTGATGCCCCTGACCTTTCGGAAACTCCGCTCCTCAGCAGCCATTCAGCGTGTAGATGTTGCTACAGGATGAACTCTCTCTCTCTCTCCTCCTGCCCAACTGATCCCCTGTAGCGCAGAGAAAAGCAGAAGAGATTTACTTTCTTCACTTGAACTCTTGCCCCAGGCTGAAGGGCTGGTTATGGCGGCATAACACAGCTGATATGGTTTTCGGAAATTGGGGTTCTGAGTTTCTCGCACATGCCATAAACTGGATGCTGTATTCAATTGTCCTATGGATAAGGATCCAGAGCACGAGTGAAAAGAGAGCGGGGCGGAAAATGCTGAGGAGGTTGCTTGACCTGATTGTCAGATGAAATGCTCAGGGAAAAAGAGTTTGGGGCAATAGTGTTCTGACTTTCCACAGCGATAGATAAAACTGCACGCTTTTCTTGCATAACTTTGGCTTTGAATTAGTGGCTAGCTGTCTTGAAATCTGTATTGGAAAAGTGCGCTTGTCAAACTTCCTCACAAACATAGTAGGCTGTGAACTAGACTTAGGATCTGTTTCAACGTGAAAGTACTTATGAAGAGTGAATATGGTTGGAACTCAGGTATTCAGTCTATGAACAGGATAATTGCGAATGGATTGTCACAACACCACATCACACAACACACACACACAGCAAAACACACTCAACACATCACAACCAACTACACACATAGCACAATGCAACTAGATGAACACACACATTACATTACAACAATACACAATACATACACACACATCACTACACACACACAACACACACATACACACACACACACACACACACATCACACACACATACACATACACACACACACATCAACACAACACCACACATCACACACACACACACATACACACACATCACACACATACACTACCACACATCAACACACACACACACACACACAACACACACACACAACCAAATATGGGCATGATACTCTTTTTCCAGAAGAGCCAGAGTAAAGACGAATCACATAAATCTAAGAATCTACATCTTTTATGAAATTTATCTGTTTATGTTTGGTGGCAAAGAAGTCTTGTTCTGACTTAATTGCAATAAAGTTTTCTGGTTCTGATTCTGATTCTGATTTTGATTCACACACACACACACACACACACGCGCGCGCGCGCGCGCGCGCGCGCGCATGTGGGCACACATTTGAGCATCATAGAGGCATAATGGGAGAGCCCGTGTGACACACCCTCCATGGATAATCCTGATGGCTACAGCTCCCCGCAGCACTGTCCATTTGTCACAGAGGATTGACATCTTGTGCTGGAAAAGGGTTGTCCTGGCTGAAACTTGAAGGCTTTCTTCACTTTAAACACTGCACTATGTCCACCTGACAGCTATCAGATATCATAGTGTTTACTGATCACAGACAGCTGTTGACAGCTATCATATATCATAGTGTTTATTGATCACGGACATGTGTTGACAGCTATCATATATCATAGTGTTTATTGATCACGGACATATGTTGACAGCTATCAGATATCATAGTGTTTACTGATCACGGACATATGTCGACAGCTATCAGATATCATAGTGTTTGCTGATCACAGACAGATGTTGACAGCTATCATATATCATAGTGTTTATTGATCACGGACATATGTTGACAGCTATCAGATATCATAGTGTTTACTGATCACAGACAGCTGTTGACAGCTATCAGATATCATAGTGTTTACTGATCACAGACAGATGTTGACACCTACCAGATATCATAGTGTTTACTGATACACAGACAGCTGTTGACAGCTATCAGATATAGTGTTTACTGATCACAGACAGATGTTGACAGCTATCAGATATCATAGTGTTTACTTATCACAGACAGCGCTACTGACAGCATTTATTATCATAGTTTTATGATCACAGACAGCTCGTGAACTATCAGATTCATAGTGTTACTGGTACAGACAGCGTTGACAGCTCAGATATCAAGTTATGTACCAGCAGCTGCTAACATTATAATTTAGTGTTTTACTGATCCATCGTTGACTATCAATGTCATTTGTTTACCTGATCAGACAGTTGACAGCTTATATTCTAATTTTTATGATCAGAGACACTGCTGACATCTTCAGATTCATAGTGTTTACTGTTCACAGACAGTGTTGACGCTATCAATATCAAGTGTTTACGTGATCAGAGACACTGTGACAGCTATCAGATTTAGTGTTTACTGATCAGAGACAGCTGCTGACATCATCAAATCATAGTGTTTGCTACACAGACATGGAAGCTATCAGAATAGTTTACTGATCCAGACACTGTTGACAGACAGATATCAAAGTGTTTACGTCACGACAGATGTTGACAGTATCAGATGTCTAGTTTTTACTGATCACAGACAGATGTTGACGCTACAGATATCATAGTGTTTGCTGATAACAGACAGCTGTTGACAGCTATCAGATATAGTGTTTACTGATCACAGACAGATGTTGACAGCTATCAGATATCATAGTGTTTACTGATCACAGACAGCTACTGACAGCTATCAGATATCATAGTGTTTGCTGATCACAGACAGCTGCTGACAGCTATCAGATATCATAGTGTTTACTGGTACACAGACAGCTGTTGACAGCTATCAGATATCATAGTGTTTACTGGTACACAGACAGCTGCTAACAGATATCAGATATAGTGTTTACTGATCACAGACAGCTGCTGACATCTATCAGATGTCATAGTGTTTACTGATCACAGACAGCTGTTGACAGCTATCATATATCATATTGTTTACTGATCAGAGACAGCTGCTGACATCTATCAGATATCATAGTGTTTACTGATCACAGACAGCTGTTGACAGCTATCAGATATCATAGTGTTTACTGATCAGAGACAGCTGTTGACAGCTATCAGATATCATAGTGTTTACTGATCAGAGACAGCTGCTGACATCTATCAGATATCATAGTGTTTGCTGACCACAGACAGCTGTTGACAGCTATCAGATATAGTGTTTACTGATCACAGACAGCTGTTGACAGCTACCAGATATCAAAGTGTTTACTGATCACAGACAGATGTTGACAGCTATCAGATGTCATAGTGTTTACTGATCACAGACAGATGTTGACAGCTATCAGATATCATAGTGTTTGCTGATCACAGACAGCTGTTGACAGCTATCAGATATAGTGTTTGCTGATCACAGACAGTTGTTGACAGCTATCAGATATCAGAGTGTTTACTTATCACGGACAGTTGCTGTGGTCATCCCTGTTTACAGCAATGTAACGGCGCCTATAATATGATATACAGACGTCAGGCAGGCTGTACTCAAACCCTCTCCTGTTAACACTGCTATGTTTCTTTACTATACTTCCCCTCTCCTGTTTTCAGTATTGGCCCACGGCCAAAGTTCATTAGAGCATCTCTCTCTGTCTCTGTCTCTGTCTCGCTCTCTCTCTCTCTCTCTCTCCTCTCTCTCTCTTCTCTCTCTCTCTCTCTCTCTCTCTCTCTCTCTCTCTTCTCTTCTGCAATTACTTTTATTGCTCGTGCCAAGTGGGAATGGGAGGCAGATGAGTTATCGAACCAAGCCAAGCAGTAACAGCACACACACACACACACACACACGTACATCTGGCTGAGGCGCCTGTCTGGGTGTGGGAGCGGTAACTGCATTACCTGGTCAGGTCAGGGTGGAGGTAGCCAGGCTCCTTGCTGCTGACAGGTGCAAAAGACACTGACCTGACAGGTGCTGTGGTAGCTGGGATACTCCGGTCTGTTTCCTGATTAACAACACATCTCCTTGTCAGAGGTTCTGACATCAGGCACATGACTGCTGTCTTAGTTTCAAACAGGAATACCTGTCCTGCACTCCTGCAAGGTTGTAGCACGCAATGAGGACACTGGGTCCCTTCTTCTGCCAGGCCCTAGCTCAATCTGATGACCTGCTGCTTTACATCGCGTCAAAGGGATCGCTTCCTTTTTGTCGTGTCGTCACCTTTGTTCCGTTGTCCAGTATTGACGATAGCTTTACTGAGAATTGTCACCACTGTGTGGCAGCACCTGTGCTTTTGTCATGTCGGCAAAGCTTCTCTTCCCTGGGGGTGAGTTTGTACATCACAATATGGACAGGAAAACTGTCTTCATTGTTGCTAGGGTTGTCTAAGGTACATCAAATCTGCTCCAGACAAAATCCAGTTTCTCACTTCAACTGAAAATCTTGAACCATAAACTATTCTTAGGACTGGGGAAATTAAAACGGACCTAGGACAGATTCAAACTAGAGCCCTTTACCTCCTAGACTTTTTGGGTTTTTTGGGGGGGTGTCTGTTTAGGGGAGTGGGGTGTCAGGGAGGGGAGTTTGTTTCGTGTTTAATTGGTCTTGGTTATTCATTCGATTGTTAACTTTTGTGGTCTTTCATTGATTTCTTGATTTACCAATAATTGAATGGCAATTTTTGTGATTCATTCCATTGCTTTTTGACATTATTTTGTTTGTTGATTCATTGGTTTATTCATTTTTGTTTCACTTTTTGCCCATGAGGGCCTGGTGTAAAGAAGCCTCTGGCTTATCCAATTACCCTCATTAAAATATTCGAGTTGGAGTTGGAGACATGTCAGACAATGCCTGATGCACTTGTCTTCTAGTTGGTACAGCACGTCCCTTTCTGTGATGGAGCAGCTCATCTTTAGACGGCTTTCCCTCAATAGTTTACTCTGCACTGGGCCTCGGAAACAGTCCAGATTCATTGATTTCAAAAACCAAAACTACGACACATAATTATGTATTACTATTCTATTTCATAATATCAAAAGGGTCAAGAGTGTGCTCTTTACATTCACGTTATACTGCAGAACTAAACTCCCCTATGGTGGCCAGGAGTTGAATTCCGGAAGTCTGGGCTGTTTATTGCAGGTCCTTGTGTTCATCGGGGCAGCAGAGGAGATGGCTTTCCGGTGTTTTGAGGGGCCGGTGTTTGTTTTGTTTGATTTAGGAGTGTTCGTTTCTTGGGTTTGGCTTGTCCATTGTGCCGGATCATAACTCATTGCTAAGACAATGTTAAAGCATGGAGATGGCAAGAGGGGGTAGTGGTTCTTCTGTAAAATCTGATTCTACTTTGGCGTGAATAAAGTGGAGTTACGAATATTACAGCGTGATATAGAATGAGTAGTAAGTACCTAGTGCAGAGTTTAAAATCGAAACTATGTGACTGTACCATTTCTGTTTGCTGTCTCTTTGTCTCTCTATTGTCTCTCTATTCTTTTCTCCTCCTCTTTGTATTATTCCTCTCGTTCTCCCAGTCTCTGTTTACGCTCTCTCTCTCGCTCTCTCTCTCTCCCTTCTCCTCTCCTCTCTCTCTCTCTCTCTCTCTCTCTCTCTCTCTCTCTCTCTCTCTCTCTCTCCTCTCTCTCTCTCTCTCTCTCTCTCTCTCTCTCTCTCTCTCTCTCCACAATTACTTGCATTTCCTTGGCTCTGCGGGAATTAGAGCCAGATGAGATAGGGAGCTAGACACCGTTCTCTATAAGATTGGGCTGCCGCATGTGTCTTGCTGCAACAAAGCTGATGTGTTACTGTTCAGGCTGCCGCATGTGTCTTGCTGCAACAAAGCTGATGTGTTAGCAGTAGCTGCAGCTGCTTGTCTTGCGACAAAACTGATGTGTTATGTTAGCTGCCGCATGTCTTGCGGAAAAATTGAATGTTGCTGTTAAGGCTGCAGCATGTGTCTTGCTGCAACAAAACTGATGTGTTGCTGTTCAGGCTGCCGCATGTGTCTTGCTGCAACAAAACTGATGTGTTACTGTTCAGGCTGCAGCATGTGACTTGCTGCAACAAAGCTAATGTTTTACTGTTCAGGCTGCAGCATGTGTCTTGCTGCAACAAAGCTACTGTGTTACAAAGCTGACTGCATTACTGGTCAAGATGTAGGTAGCCGTGCCCTTGTTCCGAGGTGAATTTAACAGAAGAAGACTAAGGCTGATACATAACTGATCAAGAAACTGAACAATACTAAGGTGATCAGTCTGCTGGTTTTGTCGACATTCTGAAGTCGATGTACTGGTAACTAAAATCAGCTCAACAGTCACCTTCATTCCAATGATCTCCTTCCCACTTTTCAATCTGCCTATCGCCCCAACCACAGCACCGAAACCACCCTAGTCCACACTTTAGATACACTTCTACTTGCTTCTGATGCAGGAAAAATCTCCCTCCTCACTCTTCTTGACTTATCTGCAGCCTTTGATACCATAGATCACTCAATTCTTCTTTCTCGCCTCCAAAATACGTTTGGTATTAACGGCACAGCCCTCACCTGGTTTACTTCATACCTCACAGACAGGATCCAGAAAGTTATTGTAAACAAAATTCAATCAAAACCTGTCAAAATGGAATGTGGTGTCCCGCAGGGATCAGTCCTGGGCCCTGTTCTCTTTACTCTCTACACTGCTCCACTCTCACATATAATAAACAACCACCAAATTGCTCATCATTTCTATGCCGATGATACTCAGCTTCAGTGCAGTGATACTGTTGAAAACTTGCCTTCCCTCCTGACAAATATGTCCTACTGCCTTCAAGACATTCAAAACTGGATGACTCAGAACAAGTTACAACTTAATGCCGATAAAACCGAAGCCATGCTCATAGGGACCCAACATAAACTTTCCTCTATCGCAAAAACTTCAATAGAATTCGGCAATACGTCAGTTCCTTTGTCCAACTCTGTGAAGTATTTAGGAGTAGTTCTTGACAACACACTCTCTATGAAAAAATTCATCACCCAGACCTGCCAGTCTTGCTACTATCAATTACGGCGCATAAGCGCGATTCGCAAGTATCTGTCCACTGATGCAACTTGCAAGCTTGTCACATCTCTCATTCTTTCACGTTTAGACTACTGTAATTCTCTTTTGGCTGGCCTACCAGCATCATCTATCCACTCTCTTCAATGCATACAAAACTCTGCAGCTCGACTGGTCCTAAGAAAGAAAAAATCTGAACACATCACTCCTCTTCTGCGATCTCTTCACTGGCTGCCTGTCTCACAAAGACTGGAGTATAAAATCAATACCCTCTGTTTCAAATGTCTCCACAAATCTGCACCCTCTTATCTCTGTAACTGTCTTCACCTGTACACTCCATCCCGCTCCCTTCGTTCAGCTGCAGATACTTTGTGCTTTCGAACACCCAGATTCAAACCACTGTTGGCCGTCGCTCCTTCTCTGTTTCTGGTCCATCCACCTGGAATGACCTCCCTCTTTCACTTCGACAAAAGCCTTCACTTGATACCTTCAAATCCAGCCTCAAAACACACTTATTTCCTACCTGAGACTTTCCCCCCACATATCTGTCCCTAATTTTCAACAGCATTTTTCACCTTCTAAGTGTTGTTCCGAGTGTGTGTGTGTGTGTGTGTGCGTGTGCGTGCGTGCATGCGTGCATACGTGCGCGCGCATGGTTTTGAAATCTGTTTTTCATTATGTTTAAGGAGAGTTGCATGCCTGTAAATGATTGAGTGCAAGCGCTTCGATTTATTTGTCTTTTTACAAGATTCAGCGCTATATAAATTCCATATATTATTATTATTATTGTTGTAAAATATTGGTATGAACATATATCTCATATTAAAGTTCCTGTTTAAAAATGTGGCACAAGAATTTGGAGTGATCTATCCTGAAGATGGTAACTGGTACGCCTGGATTCCCTGTTTGCAATAATTCCTATCATATTGTGTAGGGTACAGCAGTGAAGTAGCGGTCTCGTCATGAGGAAGGATGCTCACTTCAGGCTGTTCTCATCTGGAGAGAAGTGTCCAAACGCATTTGACTTAGGGTCAAAGTCTGATTTCGGTTTTTAGGTAGTTTTTTCAGATTATTCTTACAGGTTTGGTGATTTTACAATACTCAATACGTGTTGCACAGATGAATTCAATTCATTATTTTAACTGAAATACTGACATAGCTTTCATGTTGTTCTTTATTGTTTTCTACTGAATAGTATGCCTGTCGGTATTATACTCTGTAACTGCCTTTCATGGGATAATCAAACTTGATTTAGACTACCAATCAGCCAAAAGGGATGGGGGATTAAATATTGACATTATTATTGACAAGCAAGCCAACCACTGGGGTAGCAGACGTGTGTGTGTCTGGGTGTCTGGGTGCTCTGGCTACACTGGGGACGTCTTGGAACTTCAGACATTTCCTCACTCCAACCAGAAATGCTGTGTGAGATCGTGCTTCAAAAAACTGCCGTATATTTAAAAAGTTTCAAAGTAATGAAACTACTTGAATATCAGGGCTTTTATTTCGTCTGTGTGAATAGAGATGGTCATGGCTCTGACAGTCCCTTTATTCTACAAAACTACATCACATTCACATGATGGTGATTGCAGGACAGTCTGCTACGTTTCCTGCCAATCTGTTCCTTTCTTGAGCACAGATCTGGCAACAGACTGCTGTTTGCGGCACTGCCCTGCCCTCAGGGCAAGGCAGGGCTGGCAGGCTGTGCGGCAGTGTGACACGGATCCTGTGGACTTCATTCAGAGTTGTACTGGCAATTTGTGTTCAACATGGATGGAGGAAAATGGGAGACAGGACATTGCAAAATGCTGCACATTATTATGGTCTAAGCTACTGGACAGATTTCCTCACTCCCTCTGAGTCTCTTTTTTTGTAGTCTGACTGTGCCTCTCGCAATCGCTCTGTCTTTGGCTCTCTCTGGTTCTGTCTGTCTGTCTGTCTGTCTGTCTGTCTGTCTGTCTGTCTCTCTCTCTCTCTCTCTCTCTCTCTCTCTCTCTCTCCTCTCTCTCTCTCTCTCTCTCTCCTTGTCTCTGTCTCTGTTTCTCCCTCTTATATATATATATATATATATATATATATATATATATATATATATATATATATATATATATATATATATATATATATATATCGCTTTCTGGCTCTCTGTCCTGCTGTCTCTGTCTCTGTCTCTGTCTCTCTCTCTCTCTCTCTCTCTCTCTCTCTCTCTCTCTCATTCAGCTGTGTCTATGTGAGAGAAATTAAGTTGGGTTATGTCTGCATGGATTTCGAACATGTTTTTACCTTCAAACTTGTTCCTCGTGCCGTGCCTTTTTCCGGATCATTACATGTGCGTGTTTCTATTCCTTTTTCCCCAAGGCAGAAAGTTAAAAACCAATTGCTGTGCTTATGTTATAATCTTCTAAAAATACGATGCACTCATTCATTCTGTTATCTATTCTCTCTTCAGTCAGGTCTAGTCCGTGGACCAGGCAGAGACAGCAGCCAGGGGGTCACTGTAGCCAGCACAGCTGTTACTTACTTATAAGATGACTCAGAGATGTGCGTGTTGTGCGGTAACGCCGGTAACAGCCTTACCTCAGTCAGGATCATTGGAGGCCGCCACGCTTATTCTGACCGGGAGAATTTCAACAACAACAACAACAACAAAACAGAAAGAAAGAAAAAGAGACAGGTGAAGAACTGCTCGACTCAGGAGTCTACAGAATGCGGGATTTCCAGCCAGGGAGAGGTTTCAGACAAAACGGGGCTCAATTGCTAGACTAAATAGATTGTCAGCATTTTCCACATGGGGCAAAATGGCACTTTTTTATATTGCAAGGCTTTCAAATAGCAGTGATTGCCTTACAGATCTCTCTCTCTCTCTCTCTCTCTCTCTCTCTCTCTCTTTTCCTCTCTCTCTCTCTCTCTCTCTCTCTCTCTCTCTCTCTTCTCTCCTCTCCTCTCTCTCCTCTCTCTCGCTATCTCTCTCTGTATATGTGTGTGCGTTCTGTCTGTCTGTCTGTGTGCGTGCACACCAGCGCACGCGCTTTAAATAATAATGTTACTTCCTTCACACGTCATTTGCTGCAATGACTCATCATATCCCTAAAACCACAATGTGGAGCTGCTTAAAAAGAAGACGAAGAAGAACGAGCTATCTTGTTGCTTGTATTGCTCAGCTGTGGTATCGTTGGGGGCTTTTGCTTCACTCAAGTCATCAACAATAAAGTGGAATAGAGGGATGGCTTGCCTGCTTTCTCAAGGTGCAATTGACATCTTGTTCTTCGCTTTCATTATAGAGACGATGGGTAGAGGGTGTGATTCAGTGTGAACATGATAACAAGTTGGTACTGCCATTTCTCTAACAACGGGAGGAAAATTGCGTGCTGAAAAATGAAAAAGAATCCAGCTGTAAAATATGTACTGCTTGACCGCCTACCCTCCATCCCTCCCTCCCTCTCTCTCTATCTCTCTCTCTATCTCTTTCTCCCTCTTTCTCTCCCTCTCTCTCTATCTCTCTCTCTATCTCTTTCTCCCTCTTTCTCTCCCTCTCTCTCTATCTCTCTCTCTATCTCTTTCTCCCTCTTTCTCTCCCTCTCTCTCTATCTCTCTCTCTATCTCTTTCTCCCTCTTTCTCTCCCTCTCTCTCTATCTCTCTCTCTATCTCTTTCTCCCTCTCTCTCTCCCTCTCTGTCTCTGACTCTCCTCTCTCTCTCTCTCTCTCTCTCTCCTCTCTCTCTCTCTCTCTGCAGGAAAGTCTGCGACGCTTCCTGTAAACCTTATCCTTCTCGGCATGGCCCTGTTTACAAAGTGGTTTTCATGTGATGGCGTTCTCCTCTGAGTGCTGGCTGAACTGTCAGTCCTGGCAGACGACACGCCACTGAAGTCGGTGGCAGTTTGGAGGTGGTACCACTGTGTTGTGTGTCTGCCATAAACCGTGGGTCTGGGTTTGGGGAAGGAAGGAAGGAAGGAAGAGATGGGTGTCGGGCGGTGTCATAAAAATCAGGAAGTTGAAACCTGAAAATTGCAGAACTCGGTAATAAGGGCTTTTGTCTGTGTCTCCATTCGTCCATTCGTCTGGAGGGACGACGAATTCGACGAATGGAGGGAACTGGTTGCTGAGTCTTTGAGGGTGCCCCCACGGTCGTCAGACTACGGGACAGATAGATAGATAGATAGATAGTCTGTGTCTATCTCTGTATCGTTATTTGTCTCCCCGAATATATAACTATGTCTGTCTCTTTGTCTGTATTTCTGTGTCTGCCTGTCTGCGTGTCCCTATCTCCGTCTCTGTCTGTCTGCCTCTGTCTGTCTGTCTGTCTGTCTGTCTCTCTCTCTCTCTCTCTCTCTCTCTCTCTCTCTCTCGCTCTCTCTCTCTCTTTCAAACCCAGCCAATCCCCATCAAATGTGTCTAAGGTGTACTTGTCAGTGTGTTAGCTTACAATGCAGAAGTTTCATGATTAATGAGTGTACGCAGGTCGTGCCATAAACTATTACTGGTTCACTTCCTGTGCTGCCAAGACTACCCTTGTGTTTTTGGAACACTTTAAACAAATCCTCTTCAAACGAAACTTCATTAAAAAAAGCTTTGCAAAACTCCTCTTAGCTGCTTTTAACTCAGATGGAACTTGTTGATTGACTTGAACTAGTAGAAATAAAAGCAAATATATCCAGTACGCACACTGCTTTCATCTGCATCCTGCAGTTGTCTTACCCATCATCATCTTCTTGCAATACCCGCGTTGTAATTCTTCATCATTTTATGTATCATGGCACAGTGATGTTTCTCCCCACAAAAGGGGCTTTGGACTGAATTCATTCACTTGTCAGGGTCCACAGTTCAATCCCACACCGCCATGATTCTAACAGAACCCCCCCCCCCCCCCCCCTGTCACAGATCATCTGGCGGCGGGCCTCAGACCCGAACCCTCTGACCATCGGGGAGCTGGTGTACGTGGAGGACGGGCGCTACTCCGTGCAGCGCGTGCCGCAGCGCCGGGAGTGGAACCTGAGGATCCGGGAAGTGACCAGGCAGGACCAAGGCGTGTACGAGTGCCAGGTCAGCAGCCGCCTGAAGCTGGTCCGCCACCTCCTGCTGCGTGTCAACAGTGGGTGCTGTCTGTGTCCTGTCAACAGTGGGTGTTGTCTGTGTCTTGTCAACAGTGGGTGCTGTCTGTGTCTTGTCAACAGTGGGTGTTGTCTGTGTCCTGTCAACAGTGGGTGCTGTCTGTGTCGTGTCTTGTCAACAGTGGAGTGCTGTCTGTGTCTTGTCAACAGTAGGTGCTGTCTGTATCTTGTCAACAGTGGGTGTTGTCTGTGTCCTGTCAACAGTGGGTGCTGTCTGTGTCGTGTCTTGTCAACAGTGGGGGCTGTCTGTGTCCTGTCAACAGTGGGTGTTGTCTGTGTCCTGTCAACAGTGGGTGTTGTCTGCCTCGTGTCAACAGTGGGTGCTGTCTGTGTCCTGTCAACAGTGGGTGCTGTCTGTGTCCTGTCTTGTCAACAGTGGGTGCTGTATGTCTCCTGTCAACAGTTGGTGCTGTCTGTGTCCTGTCTTGTCAACAGTGGGTGCAGTCTGTCTCCTGTCAACAGTGGGTGCTGTCTGTGTCCTGTCCTGTCAACAGTGGGTGCTGTCTGTGTCTTGTATTGTCAACAGTGGGTGTTGTCTGTGTCGTGTCTTGTCAACAGTGGGTGCTGTCTGTGTCTTGTCTTGTCAACAGTGGGTGCTGTCTGTGTCCTGTCAACAGTGGGTGTCATGTCTTGTCAACAGTGGGTGCTGTCTGTGTCGAGTCAACAGTGGGTGCTGTCTGTGTCCTGTCAATAGTGGGTGCTGTCTGTGTCCTGTCAACAGTGGGTGTTGTCTGTGTCCTGTCAACAGTGGGTGTTGTCTGTGTTTTGTCAACAGTGGGTGTTGTCTGTGTCCTGTCAACAGTGGGTGCTGTCTGTGTTGTGTCCTGTCAACAGTGGGTGCTGTCTGTGACGTGTCAACAGTGGGTGTTGTCTGTGTCCTGTCGACAGTGGGTGCTGTCTGTGTCCTGTCTTGTCAACAGTGGGTGCTGTCTGTGTCCTGTCAACAGTGGGTGCTGCCTGTGTCGTGTCCTGTCAACAGTGGGTGTTGTCTGTGTCTTGTCAACAGTGGGTGCTGTCTGTGTCTTGTCAACAGTGGGTGCTGTCTGTGTCTTGTCAACAGTGGGTGCTGTCTGTGTCCTGTCAACAGTGGGTGCTGTCTGTGTCGTGTCTTGTCAACAGTGGGTGCTGTCTGTGTCTTGTCAACAGTGGGTGCTGTCTGTGTCTTGTCAACAGTTGGTGCTGTCTGTGTCGTGTCTTGTCAACAGTGGTTGCTGTCTGTGTCCTGTCAACAGTGGGTGCTGTCTGTGTCGTGTCCTGTCAACAGTGGGTGCTGTCTGTGTCCTGTCAACAGTGGGTGCTGTCTGTGTCCTGTCAACAGTGGGTGCTGTCTGTGTCCTGTCAACAGTGGGTGCCGTCTGTGTCTTGTCAACAATGGGTGCTGTCTATGTCTTGTCAACAGTGGGTGTTGTCTGTGTCGTGTCCTGTCAACAGTGGGTGTTGTCTTTGTCGTGTCCTGTTAACAGTGGGTGCTGTCTGTGTCCTGTAAACAGTGGGTGCTGTCTGTGTCGTGTCAACAGTGGATGTTGTCTGTGTCTTGTCAACAGTGGGTGTTGTCTGTGTCGTATGAACAGTGGGTGTTGTCTGTGTCGTGTCAACAGTGGGTGTTTTCTGTGTAGTGTCTTGTCAACAGTGGGTGCTGTCTGTGTCTTGTCCTGTCAACAGTGGGTGCTGTCTGTGTCGTGTCAACAGTGGGTGCTGTCTGTGTCGTGTCTTGTCCACAGTGGGTGCTGTCTGTGTCGTGTCTTGTCAACAGTGGATGTTGTGTCGTGTCCTGTCATCAGCGGGTGCTGTCTGTGTCGTGTCCTGTCATCAGCGGGTGCTGTCTGTGTCGTGTTTTGTCAACAGTGGGTGATGTCTGTGTCGTGTCTTGTCAACAGTGGGTGTTGTCTGTCTTGTATTGTCAACAGTGGGCGCTGTCTGTGTCGTGTCCTGTCAACAGTGGATGCTGTCTGTGTCGTGTCCTGTCAACAGCAGGTGTCTGGGTGTTGTGTCTTATCTTGTCAACAGCGGGTGCTGTCTGTGTCTTGTCTTGTGAACATCGGGTTTCTGGGTGTTGTGTCTTGTCTTGTCAACAGCAGGTGTCTGGGTGTTGTGTCTTGTCTTGTCAACAGCGGGTCTTGTCAACAGCAGGTGTCTGGGTGTTGTGTCTTGTCTTGTCAACAGCGGGTCTTGTCAACAGCAGGTGTCTGGGTGTTGTGTCTTGTCTTGTCAACAGCAGTTGTCAACAGCAGGTGTATGGGTGTTGTGTCTTGTCTTGTCAACAGTGGGTGTATGGGTGTTGTGTCTTGTCTTGTCAACAGCAGTTGTCAACAGCAGGTGTATGGGTGTTGTGTCTTGTCTTGTCAACAGTGGGTGTATGGGTGTTGTGTCTTGTCTTGTCAACAGTGGGTGTCTGGGTGTTGTGTCTTGTCTTGTGAACATCGGGTGTCTGGGTGTTGTGTCTTGTCAACAACGGGCGTCTGGATATATATATATATATATATTATATATATATATATATAATATATATATATAATATATATATGTGTGTGTGTGTGTGTGTGTGTGTGTGTGTATTGTGTGTGATGGTGTATAGGTGTTGTTAGTAACTCATGTGTTTTATCAGAACAGGATGTGATTTCCCCATTTGAGCAGAGTTCCTTTTATCTACTTAACCGGGATCGATGGCTTGGGATGAGAAGATCAACTGAGGCTTCACCTCAGCACGCTTCCCAGCTGCTTAGTACGATCCAAATAGAGAGGAGGTGGCCTCTGAGTCGAGGCTGCAATAACTCTGCCGACATGTTACAGTGTGGAGATACTTTAGCCCCGAACCTTGCACACCATCACATTGACAGGGAGAATGCTGCCTCAACATGCAAGCCACTTTAATTTGTCAGTTTACCGCGTAAGCGAAGTGATTCCTTAGAAAAGTCAAAACCACCACCCAAGGAAACAGAGCCTCGCATAACTCGCTGGAGTTTCTTGATTTAAAATCACGTTGCCACGGTCTCTGCTCGTATGGGAGATAATCTTATTACCGCCCCGTCACAATACAGTTAGTGCGCTTGAAATAGCACACGGCAATATAGTTGTCCATGGCAAATTTGTGAAGGAAAAAAGCCTCACTATCAAAATAGACAGTTACATGTCTACAAATATACAATGAACAATGACTGACGTCTACACAGGCTAATGGTAAATAGCCAGTGAAGGTGAGCATCAAGCTGAGCTATGATCTGTGTGTGTCAGGCACTGTGTGACCTCTGCACCTTTGCCAATCAACAGCAAACCTGGTTGAAAGGGGCGTCTCAAATAGGGGTGGGGCAGGATTTGCTGTTTCCCCTGAAGTACTGGGAAGTTCAGCTGTAACAACAGATTGCCCAGCAGCCGTTAACTACGCTTCATGTTTGTGCACAACAAGCACAGTATTAGAAAAAATGGCATCTAAGATACTAAGATATATGTATGTGGGGTGTTTTTTTAATTTTTTTTTCTATTTATTTTATTCTTTTATTTCGAGGGTAATGGAATAAGCACTCATGTGTTTTTTCCATCTAGTCCCCGTGTGTATGCTGTTTTGTACATTTTGTCATCCGTTCCCACCGGCACACAATGGCCTACTCTTCCGAAATAGCGGAACGGGTTTTAACGTGTGCGCAAGATGTTCTGCGTGCGTTCGCACACGGGACCTCGGTTTACAGTCTCATCCGGACTTTTGGAGAGAGGGGAGTGGACAGTGATGCTAACTAGAGAGGACAAATCCTCTTGAACGACAATCGAACCCAGGTCAGCAGATCACAAATGCTGTGTGGGTATGTATGTGTGTATGTGAAATACTTGTTCACGCTGCCAGACATTATTTGTGCTATGTGGTATCAATTGATTCTGACCCCATGTTTAGTACAGAGCAATACAGAGCATGGCAACAGTGCTGTGCCTAGGCTTCTACCTTTCCTGCTGCTGCTGCTGCTGCTGCTGCTGCTGCTGCTGCTGCTGCTGCTGCTGCTGCTGCTGCTGCTGCTGCTGCTGCTGCTGATGATGATGATGATGATGATGAGATGGTATTGCTGCTGCTGCTGCTGCTGCTGCTGCCGCTGCTGCTGCTGCTGCTGCTGCTGCTGCTGCTGATGATGATGATGATGATGATGATGATGATGATGATGATGGTGGTGGTGGTGGTGGTGGTGGTGGTGGTGGTGGTGGTGGTGGTGGTGGTGGTGGTGGTATTACTACTGCTGCTGCTGCTGCTGCTGATGCTGATGCTGATGATGATGATGATGGTGGTGGTGGTATTACTACTGCTGCTGCTGCTGATGCTGATGCTGATGCTGATGCTGATGATGATGATGATGATGGTGGTGGTGGGTGGTATTACTGCTGCTGCTGCTGCTGAAGTGGGGGATGCTGGGGGTGCTTTGTGCTGCCAGGGCTGGCCTAACAGCAACTATATTCTCTTCAATGTCATTTTTATTCTGTTAATTATTTGTTGGTATATCTCTTCAATATGTTTCGAAATATAAAATCATTCTGAAAGTGCTACCATCATTCGTATAACTCAGCCTCTCTTTGGCCTCTCTATAGTTGTAGTCAATCTCTTAAACATCGCCTCCCTATTCATTTTCGCTACGAGATTGAAAGGAGACTAAAACTGGTTTCAAGCAGAGACTGTGACAGCTGCAGCTCCCAACTTCACCTGACCGCTCTCTGTGTGCTCTCTTCTGATCTTGGCCAGACCTCAGGTGTCCACCCTCTGACCCTGACCTGCAGCTGGGTGCTCTCTTTCATCGCTGCCATTCACTACACGCTGCCATCTCGCATGCCCGTTCCTTTTCTCTTTTTGAAACTTATTTTTAAAATATATAACCAATTCATTTCCAAAACCAACGTTAAGTCTTTATTTGCTTTAAACAAACTCAGAAGCATGCTTTTGCTTTTTTTTAGATCTGGAAATGAAATACCTCGGAGAGACATTGTTTATTTATAGGGTGTGGGTTTTTTCTAACCAGATCTGGAATCGTTTTCAAATACGTTTGTGTTTTAGAGTAGTTAACACTTCTATGGAGTCCTGGTGAAATAAAAACTGATGTTGTGCTTCAGGGAGAGCAATGCCGCTGTTGCTGCTGTGGTGCACAGTGGAGGGAGGGTGATGGGTGCATTACCATAACGAAGTGAAAATTGGTCCTTCTCTCTGACTGACCTCTCCGCGCTGTTGATGCATTACACTGCTCTTTTTTCTCTTCAGTTCTAGCATGATTTCAGTATTTCAAATGTTTCGCTGTCCCCTACAGGTCATATACCTGATTGTACACAGTCTGTTACAATTAGTGATTCTTTACCTGTGCATTTGCGGCGTTACCTTAGTGTTCCCCAGGGTTTGCTCATAACAGCCTTTCTTTTTGTCTTAAAATCTCATCTCCCTCTCTCTCTCTCTCTCTCTCTCTCTCTCTCTCTCTCTCTCTCTCCACACACACACACACACACACACACACACACACACACACACACACACACGCACACACACACACACACACACACACAAATCCTACAGAACTGACTTTTTTAGCTGTCCTAGATGGATCCTCTTAAAGTTATGTTTTGCATGTGTCCTTACATTGCGACATCCTTGGCAAAGTATCCGAATTTGGTTTATGAACACATCTGGCATATTATGAGAGAATGCTGATTGGAAATTAACGTCGTTTTGAACTTGTTATTCATTTTGTTGTCGTTCTGAGTAGATGTTCTATAGATACGTCCACAGACAATGGTCAGGTGCCAAGGCATGTTCGCAGCACCGGCTCATAGCAAGCAAGGTGTGAAATGGAAACTTAAAAACGCTTGGAATCATGATTATCTAAAGAACGTCGTGAAGTTTGCCATTCAACTTTTCGAGAATTAGCTCTCATAAAGCTGTGTAACTTGTTGGACACCATTCACAGGTAAAAGACATTTTTGGTTAACTTGTTGGACACCATTCACAGGTGAAAGACATTTTTGGTTAACTTGTTGGACACCATTCACAGGTGAAAGACATTTTTGGTTAACTTGTTGGACACCATTCACAGGTGAAAGACATTTTTGGTTCACGGGTGTGCACTTTGTCCAAAAATTGAATACAGTGCTTTTCAATTTTCATCAGCAGCAACATAACAATTTGTCTTTTAAAAAACATGCAGACATTAATTACATTCATTAAAAAATTTAAAATCAAATGTTGACTGTCTTCCGTCCAGTTTTTCTTTTTCAGCCTTCATTTCCGCCTGGAAATAGCTTTCAGTGGGCCAGTGCTGCGAACACTGTGTAACCTTGAAGGTCCTGGTGCTCTGGTTCTGGGTGTGTAGTGTATGTGTGTATGTGTACGTGTACGTGTACGTGTGTGTTGGTGAGTGTGCAGCAGCTTTTGTTAGACTGTGTTGTGATGGTGATGTGCTGTGGCCTTACTTCCAGTGACTGAGAGACCCCAACGGCAGAAATACGACAGCTTCAAGAAAGGTATCCCTCCCTTCCTCCCTCCCTCCTCCCTCCTTCCTTCCTTCCCTTCCTAAACACCCTCACATTGCTTTCCCTTCTTTTTTCTCTCCTGTTTCTGTTACGGAATGAGTTCTGCTTTGCTCGCCTTCAGTTTTGAGTGTTTTATTTGTTTGAATCATAGCATGACGAATTTGGGAAAAATATGGCATGGTGTGTGTGTGTGTGTGTGTGTGTTTGTGTGTGTGTGTGCGCGCGCGCGTGTGTGTGTGTGTGTTCGATTTCATTTTACGTCTCTTCACAAAATATTATATTAGACACATTAAGGAAAAAAGTGTAGAAGAGGGGGGTGGTGAATTCTTGGAGTGGGGTAGGGGATTAATGTATTTATTAAATCTACACAGAACTGTAAGAAAATGTAAACACAAATAATTCTTGAGTACAGAATAATAAAAAACCCAATTTCTAACAGAATCTAACGAATGAACAATAAAACTATTTGTAACCGTAACCAACGAGAGAAAATCAAAACCGCAGAAGGATACTGTCTTTAAAGTCCATAATAATCATGACAATGAACCAATTGGACTATGCAATAATGATTTGAAAAAGAATTATACTTCAGTAAAAAATCACTGAATATAGCTGATCACAATGCTGAGGTAGGAACAGGTATGTAACTTTTCAGTGTGTTGGTGTGTGTGTGTGTGTGTGGTGTGTGTGTGTGTGTGTGTGTGTGTGTGTGTGTGGTGTGTGTGTGTGTATACTTCAATACTAATTTTATTCGTTCAGTAGTTTTCTTTCTCGGATTCTTTTTATATTTCGCTATGTACACTTCTAATT
>CM054147.1:1097257-1144757 GCA_028751875.1 Rapana venosa | reverse complement strand
GTTGGCAGCAGGTGCACATGGAGAGGTTCCAGGTGGACGGCATGCTGGTCAGCGTGCTGGACAAGAGGCACAGCGACATGGCCGATGCCGGCACCTACGTCTGCCGGAGCAGCGACCTCGGGGTGACCAGTATGAAGGTGCACGTGCTGAACGGTCAGTGGACATGTACGCGTGCGTGCGTGCGTACGTGTGTGGTGTGTGTGTCTGTGTGTCAGTGTGTCTGTGTGTGTTAATGTGTGTGTGTGTATGTGTGTTTGTGTCTGTGTCTGTGTGTCTGTGTATCTGTCAAGTCAAGTCAAGTCAATTTTTTATTTCCAGATGGTACATTGAATAAGCAATGCATTTGCTTTTTTTCATCAAGCCATCCATCTATCTGTGTGTCTGTGTGTGTGTGTGTTAATGTGTGTGTTTGTGTGTATGTGTGTTTGTGTGTGTATGTGTGTGTTTGTATGTGTGTGTGTGTTTTGTGTTTGTATGTGTGTGTTTGTGTGTGTATGTGTGTGTTTCTGTGTGTATGTTTGTATGTGTGTGTGTGTGTGTATGTGTGTGTTTTGTGTGTGTTTGTGTGTGTTTGTGTGTGTATGTGTGTGTATGTGTGTGTTTGTGTCTGTATGTGTATTTGTGTTTGTATGTGTTTATATGTGTGTGTTTGTGTGTGTATGTGTGTATGTGTGTTTGTGTGTGTTTCTGTGTGTTTCTGTGTATATGTGTGTGTTTGTGTGTATGTGTGTGTATGTATGTGTGCATGTGTGTGCTAGGGCAGGAGGGGGGGGGGTGTGGAAGAGGAGTAGGTAGTCAGTGTAACAGGCGTGGTGTGTGGACAGTGTGGCCATCCCTCTCGCTTGCCAGAGAAAACGAAAATAAAGGCAACTGTCTCCTTCACACTCGTGCATTCTGCAGTGAAGTTCTTAGCAGTGTGTCCTGGGAGTAAGCTGACCGTGGCGGAGCTTAGCGCTTTGCATGACGCATGCTGATTATCTTCGTGTCATCTATGCCACCTGCCATCACCGGCCCACTCTTCTGCAAAAGAGTGATTTTATTGTCAGCCCTGGTATGCATGTGTTGGCGCATGGGGCCTTGTTTGGGATCCCCCTGGACTTGCCTGGCGGTGCAATGTGACCGAACGAACGCTGAAGAGAGGGGGGAGTCTCCTCAGTGGACACTGTACAGCAGCGAGACTCAAACCCAGGCCCTCAACTGCCCTCACAACCAGTTCTAACCAGGGGACCATCCATCCCCTGCCCCTGCAACCGCATCTCTTTGTAAGAAGCTGGAATTACAGAACAACAAACGTGATCTGTGCCCACACGCTGCCTTCAGCCCAGGAGGCCATTTTATCCCGGCAGCTCAGCTAGCTCTCTCTCTCTCTCTCTCTCTCTCTCTCTATCTCTCTCTCTCTCTCTCTCTCTCTCTCTCTCTCTCTCTCTCTCTCTCTCTCTCTCTCTCCTCTCTCTCCTCTCTTCGCTATCTCTTTCAACCATCATAAATCAGTGGTTAAAGAGAGGCTGAACCAGCACTGTCAATCCGTCCTGTGTCAGAAATATTTCATTGACGCTGATTTTTCTTCCTGTTTTTCTTTGAGGTTTTCAATGCCCTGATTTCAACTGCCCTGTTCCCCCGTCTCACCTACACCCCCCCCCCCCCCCTCCTCCTGCTTTTCCTGGTAAAGTGAGACAGACTGTACAGTCTGAATATCTTAGTGACTTGTGTTGAAAGAATGAAACAGATTTGTCAGGTTTATGCTAGCGTCCTTCCACAATAAACATCCTTAGAATCGCTGTCCTTGTTTTTTTCTACTGTGTTTTTGGTGTGGGGTTGTTCTATCTGAAACACAAGCTAGGTTGTGACAGTCTGCATGGCGGTAGACTTGGACAGGATCGCTGCCTCTCAGAAACCCAGAGGTGCTGGCGGTGTTTCTTGGCGCCTTTCTGGGCCTTGTCTCTGCCTAATCATCACACCTGTGTACTGGGAGGGGGGAGGAGGGGGTGCAGCAATCTGCCGTTTTCTGCGCAGTAAAAATCTCTTAAAAGTCTGCAGGCATAAGGTGCGCGTGTTTGGGGGGGGGGGGGGGAGGAGTCATGCATGCAAGCCAGTGTATGATAAAGAAGAAACAAGGATGGGGAGAGAGAACGAGTCAGTGAGAAATGGAAAATCCATATCTCGGGGCAAGAAGAGAGGTGGGTGGCAATGACATGATATGCTCATAACAAGTTTATTCCTTCTTATAATTACATTAAGCTTCAATATCCCAAAAAATTATCTTCTTTTAATTTCTATAATTATACACTAGCATAAATATCGAACTAATGTTTATCAACTTGTTATTCCTATAATTATATTCTAGCTTAAATATCGAACTACTGTTTATTTTCTTTTATTCCTAAAATCATATTCTAATTTAAATATGGAACTAATGCTATTTTCCTTTATTCCTATAATCATATTCTAACTTAAATATCGAACTAATGCTTATCTTCCTTTATTCCTATAATCATATTCTAACATAAATATCGAACTAATGTTTATCTTCGTTTATTCCTAAAACAAATTCTAACTTAAATATCGAACTACTGTTTATCTTCTTTTATTCCTAAAACCATATTTTAACTTAAAATATAGAACTACTGTTTATCTTGTTTTATTCCTAAAATCATATTCTAGCTTAAATATCGAACTAATTTTTATCTTCGTTTATTCCTAAAATCATATTCTAGCTTAAATATCAAACTGTTTTTCTTCTTTTATTCTTAAAATCATATTCTAAGTTAAATATCGAACTAATGTTTTTCTTATTTTGTTGTCATTGCAGCCGGATCAACGAACGTCAGACGAGGTACGACACTGGTCTGTCGGTCTGTCTGTCTGTCTGTCTTCTGTCATTCTGTCTGTCTGTTTGTTTGTCTGTCTGTCTGTGTCTCTGTCTGTCTGCCGGTCTGTCTGTCTGTCCGTCCGTCCGTCTGTCTGTCTGACTGCCGGTCTGTCTGTCTGTGTGTCCGTCTGTCTGTCTGCCGGTCTGCCTCTCTCTCTCTCGAACACACACACACACACACACACACACACACGCACGCACGCACCACGCACGCTCGCACACACACGCATCACAAGTGCATGCACGCCTGATACTGCACAGCGTCAGTTACACCTGAAAGAAAATAAGGTGGAAGTATTGTGGTGCTGTTCTCTGCGCTGCGTCTAAGGAAAATCAATGACACGACACACTTTGACGCTGATCACATTTCCTGAATTTTTCATGCTGAAGCGGTCTTTAGAACCGTGTCTTTTACCAACAAGACCAACTACGGCTGCACAGCTATAAGGTTTCAATGATATCACCCAAAAAAACTCTAATTTTCCCAAAAAAAGTATAAAACAGTAGATTATGTAGTATGTATGTATGTATGATAGTATGATCATCAGAAGACAGACAATAGATAGACAGACAGAACAGAAGATAGAAGTAGATAGACAGATAGATAGATAGATAGATAGATAGATAGATTAGATAGATAGATAGATAGATAGATAGATAATAGTAGATAGATAATAGAGATAGATAGATAGATAGAATAATAGATAATATGGAATTAGATAGTGAATTTGAAAAGAAATAAAGTCAGATTATTATAGCATTAAAGATAGGATGATGATCGGAAAAGAAGGTTTACTAACCTAGAAGAGGAAACTCAGAAGTACTGAATTAGCTCTGTCAAACTTGGTATTGTCACTAATTATTTTTTTAGCTAGTGATTTGTTTCCCTCGAATCGACCCGGTTCGATTTCCGTTGCAAGGATATTTTTCCCTGGGTTTTACAGTGGCAAGACTTCCACTGCTCCAAAGTACGGTGACCGTTTAGTCGGCCCCGATGCAGCGCACGCAACATCTTGCGCAAGGTTAAATCTGTTCCGCTTTTCGTAAGGTAGGACCATTGTGCCGGTGGAGACGGCACATTTTACAAAACCGCATGCGCTACGGGGACGAAAAAACCTGAGTGCTTATCCATTATCCCGATCCAACTAGACACATTTTAACTAACAATAAATAATATGTCTTTTATGCCATACTTTGAATAGAACATTCCAATATTCCTTCCATTAACAGAAAGACACCCTATTTCCTTAAAATAAATGGTCCTGGGTCCTGAAATCTGCTTGTTTGGTTTGCTATCATAATTATTTTTACTATTTAATTTCGTAAGGAATAGCACCGGTGGTCTTTTCCATCCAGGGTATGCAGTTTTGTAATTTAACATCCGTTCCCACGGCCACAACTTTGGCCTAGTTTCCGAAAAGGAACGGTTTAACGTTGTGCGCCAAGAATCTGCGCATTTGCAACTGGCCTGTTTATTTCACGAAAGGCATTGTGTGTCAGGATCTGGGAGAATTTCAAACACTGCATGACGGGGACTAGATGTAAAAAAGCGCATGAGTGCTTATTCCATTATCCTCGATATAATAGAAATTTTTTTAATAAAAAATATAAAATATTAGTGTTTTCATGCATACTTTGGATATGAGTACATTGCGAATATTCTCTCTCCCATTTAACAGAAACACCCAGCTCATTTCTCTCTCACTATTGGTCCTGGGTCTCCTGTATGGCTGTCTGTCTGCTTGTTTATTCATTTATTTATTTATTTATTTATTTTCTAGGATAATGGAATAAGCACTGTGTGCTTTTTTCATCCCGTGTGTATGCAGTTTTGTAAATTTTGTCATCCGTTCCCACGGCACACAATGGCCTACGTTTCCGAAAAGTGGAACGGGTTTTAACGTGTGCGCAAGATGTTCTGCGTGCGTTTGAACACGGGGCCTCGGTTTATAGTCTCACCCAAAAAACTTTTGGTAGAGCATCTGGGCATGCTGGTGTCATCCATGCTAGTGGTCTGAGCTGGGTCACTCTGACCCTGCGTGCCCAGTTCTGCAGGCCTTCACTGCCTCTCACCCCGCCCCCCCCCCTCTTGGTTTCCAGATAAACGACGTGCAGCAACTACCACACACACACACACACACACACACACACACACACACACACACACACACACACACACACACACACTTAATTAAGGAGAAGCATCTTCTTTAATTGGCGTTTCAGTAAAGACTGGATCTCACACGATTAGTTATCTAGAATCATGAGGATTGAGAAGAAATCAAATATTTCTTCTTCTTCTTCTTCTTCTTCTTCTTCTTCTTCTTCTTCTTCTTCTTCTTCTTCTTCTTCTTCTTCTCTTCCTCCTCCTCCTTTTTTGTCATGTTTCTCCTAGGGGAGGTTTGACATTGATGAACCTTCTCCATCTCTCTCTGTTTTTGAGCTTCCTCCTTATTTATGCCCCTTTCTCTAAGATCACCTGCAATACAGGCAGCCCAGGTTTTGCTAGGTCTTCCCGTTGGTCGCTTTCCATCCTTTACGAAGTTCATTGCTCTTTTTATGATGTGGTGATCTGCTTTCCGTTGAACGTGCCCAAACCAGTGCAGTCTGTTGGTACTAGCTACATACTTCAGATCATCAACTTTGCACATTTTCCATAGTTCTTCATTCGTGATCCTGTCTTCCCATTTGATCTTTGTCATGTAGCGTAGCATTCGGTTTTCACAGCTCTTCAATAAACGTTCAACGGTTTTTGTGAAACCCACGTCTCCGAGCCATACAGGAGAACAGGTCTAATGCAGGTCTTATATATCAGACAGCGTCTCTCCCGTGGGATTTTCTGATTTCCGAGCAGACTTGCCAAGTCTTTCCATTTCTTCCAAGCACTCGCAATCCTGGTTCTGACAGCTATCTCAGATTTTGCTTCGCAGCTCATCATCTCTCCCAGGTAGCAGAATTCGTCTACCACTCTATTTTCCCTTGTTCAAATTCTAGCTCCTCCTTTCCTGCATCGGTATTGTCTTCACCCTTCTTATTCATACAACTGGGGCAGACAAATACTCCGTCCTCCTTCTTCAGACTGTCACTTATTTTTGCCTTCCTGGCCCATTCTCCTCCTGCTTGTGTGAGTGCTTGTTGTTCAGGAAGACTAGATATGACCCCTCTCCCCCATGCCCAAGTCGAGGCGCTGGGCCTGACCTGTCAGGCGCTTAAAGGCAGCGCCACGGGTTTTGACTGACTGAGGACATTGACAGGGAGCCATGAGGTGCTGAGGGAGGGGTGTTGGGGGGAGGGGAGTGCTGCTGAGGGAGGGGTGTTGGGGGAGGGGAGTGCTGCTGAGGGAGGGTGTTGGGGGAGGGAGTGCTGCTGAGGAGGGGTGTTGGGGGGAGGGGAGTGCTGTGGAGGAAGAGTGCAGCTAGCAGACAGCGCTGTGTGTGTGTGTGTGTGTGTGTGTGTGTGTGTGTGTGTGTGTGTGTGTGTGTGTGTGTGTTGTGTGTGTGTGTGTGTGTGTGTGGTTGTGTGTGTGTGTGGTTGTGTGTGTGTGTGTGTGTGTGTGTGTGTGTGTGTGTGTGTGTGTGTGTGTGTGTGTGTGTGATTCAGATTCAGATTCAGATTCAGAATATTTTATTGCCATTTAAATCATGTAGACTTATTTGACACAACAAAAACATCAACTATAATTATTATCTATTTTGGCTAAAAGTGATGTACACTAAAAACATGTTGTATTTTACTTCTCTTTTTCTCTCTTTTCAAAACACTCATACACATATCTGATGATATCTGCTTGATATATATCAACTGTGATTATGTCACTTAATTTATGTACACAGTTTTTGCGTTCTTTGTCTTTCGTTTTGATTTTTAATAACAAATTATTTCTGAGTTCATCATATAAAATGCATTCATCAAGTAAATGAAATTCATCTTCAATTTTGTTACAGTGTCTACATTTTCTGTCCTCTCTGGATATATTTTGGTGTCTCCCTTTCTCTATCATTAAATTGTGACAGCTTGTGCGAAATTTACAATATGTCTTCTTATGAGTTTTGTTTTCATAGTTTACTAAGTATGGTTCCAATCTGTATTCTTTGGTAGCAAAATCATAAAATTTTAGTTTTGCAAACTCTTTCTTTTGGTAGATCCAAAATGTTTTTATACATGTCCTCAAGTTTTCTTCTAACAGCATAACTCAACCGATGAACATTAAGAGTGCTTTGGTTCTTCCAGACATGTTTGAATCCAATTGTGTACAGAATATTTTTCACTGTGTTTATCCATTTATCGTATGTATTCTTCTGATACAAATAATCGTATACTATTCTAATATAAGAGTCTGGTTTTGATTCTGTCAAATGAATCCAAAAGGATATTATCTGGCATATGATTTTAAGGGTCAGTGGAAATCTCCCTAATTCACCCAAAGTGGGTAGTACTAATGCTTTTTTATGAACTCCTATCATTTGTTTACAAAATTTTACATGGAAATTCTCATACAAAAACTGATTGGATAAGCATGCCTTGAACAGTTTATCAATATGAAACTGTCTCCCCATTAAAACAAAAAGGAAACCAAACTTCTGCTCCATAGGTTAAAACAGGGGTTATCATTGAGTCGAATAAACGCATTATTATAGTAGTCTTTAAATTTTGTCCATGAATTGCTCTTTTAAAGGCGTATATTGCTTTGTTGCTTTGTTTTACTAAATGTTCTTGTGTTGCTTGAAATTTCCCGTTCTGATGAAAAACGACACCTAGATATTTATAAGTTTCTACTGTTTCAATTACATGCTCTCCACATTTAAAATGAATTGGAATTTTAGGAGGTGATCTCGTAAAGACTATTACCTTTGTTTTTGTTTTGTTTATCTTTAAACCCCAATTAGAACAGTATTCTTGCAGTTTGTTCAGTTTAGTTTGAAGACCTATTTTGGTTGTTGATAGCAATGCCAGGTCATCAGCATAGAGTAAACAAGGAATTCTGTCTTTTGCGGTTATATATGGCGAATCTTTCTTATCAATATGTTGAACTATATCATTGACATATACATTAAATAATGTAGAACTTAATGTACTTCCCTGATGTACCCCCTTTTGACTATGATTTCATCTGTGTGTTGCCTCGTATTTGTGTAAATATTGTTGCATTGGAATACATGTTTTTCATGTCATTAAAAGTTTTTCCTGTTATTCCTGTTTCGTTTAACTTTATAAGAAGACCCTCGTGCCACACATTATCAAAAGCTTTCTGAAAATCTACAAAGCAGCAATAAAGTCTTTTAGTTTTTACTTTTAGTGCACTATCTATTAAATTGTTAAGTAGAAAGATATGGTCCGTTGTTCTGCATGCTTTTCTGAAACCAGCTTGTTCTCTGACAATACTATTGTTATTTTCTAAATATTCAGAAATTCTATGATTCAGTATTTGACAAAAAAGTTTCCCAATAGTGTTTGTCAACGTTATTCCTCTGTAGTTTTCTGGGTTGTATATGCATCCGTGTGGTGTGTGTGTGTGTGTGTGTGTGTGTGTGTGTGTGTGTGTGTGTGTGTGTGTTGTGTGTGTGTGTGTGTGTGTGTGTGTGTGTGTGTGTGTGTGTGTGTGTGTGTGTGTGTGTGTGTGTGTGTGTGTGTGCAGGCACCCTGGCCACCAGCAGCAACGTCACGGCGGAGGCCGGGGCACAGGGCACACGGCCGCTGACGTCAGGCTGGACCTCCGCCTTTGTCGTCATCCTCACTGTCTACGTCATCCAGGTGCACTAGCGTGACGTCATCACGGCTTTATTTCGAACTGGTGACATCTTGCCAGAGTGTGTTTGTGGGCGGAGTTGTTTGGTGACGGTTTGTTTTTGTTTTTTGGTTTTTTTTTGTTTGGGGTTTTTTTTTGGGGGGACGGGTTCTTGGGTTTTTTGCCAGCGACGTTTTGGCAGAGTATATGATTTTTGGTGGTGACGTTTTTGCCAGTGACGTTTTGGCAGAGTATATGATTTTTGGTGGTGACGTTTTTGCCAGCGACGTCTTTGCAGCGTGTGTGTTTTCGTATTTCCGTGGTGAGATTTTTGCCAATGATGTTTTGGCAGCGTATGCTTTTGTTGAGATAACGATGTGAATAGAAACGTGGTGTGAAAGCAGGGACTTTCTGGGTGGTGGCCGTTTTGTGTGTGTTGTGTTTTTTTCTCGTAAGACGATCTTCATGGGCAGGTACGGAGCATTTTCAACACAGCAACCACGCACTTACTTTGGGGAAAGTTGCTGCCTGTGATGGGGTAGAGTGACGTCCCACTCGGCCTGTTTTGCAGGTTGTGGTCTCTGCTTTGTTCACAGCCAGTGGTGATGCAACGCAGCTTGCTGGTGAGAGGCTCAACCATGGCTTACTGCCCCTTGTCCCCCTAGGGCAGTAAGTAAGTAAGCAAGTAAGTGAGCAAGTAACAAGTAAGTAAGTGTACTGATCTCCTCCTGGCACAGCCTCTGTGTCTGTGTTGCGGGGGACGGCAGGCCTGACAGCCACCAGCAAGGCTAAGCTGGTGTCCAATGCTCATGTTTACCAGTGTTCTTGCTGCATGTGTGTACCGAAGTTGTTTGGTTGATTTTCTGTTTTATTTGTTCCTGTGTTCACTCTTGCTGATGGGATTCGTACCCTTAGACCTGGATGTACCTCAGAACTGCCCAGCCTGTGCTTCAGGAACTACCTTCTTTAAGATCTACACTGCAGGCGTTTCTTTTTTTCTTTCTTTTTCTTTCAATGGAACAGCGCCTCTTACATGGTTCTACGGGAATTCTACCATTGTTGACTTGTGTTTGTTACTGAACTGGACATGTGTTTGTTACTGAACTGGACAGTGGCTGCGTGAGATGTCTGTAAATAATGACCACTGTGAGAGCACTGCGACCTGTCTTCTGCTGTCCTGTGCTGTGCTGTGCAGGCTTTTTCTGACCTCAGAACAGCTATGGTGGCGTGCATCATTACTATGGTGGCGTGCATCATTACTATGGTGGCGTGCATCATTACTATGGTGGCGTGCATCATTACCACATTGGCTTCTATTCAGACGTTTGTGACGTCTGCTGTCCATTGACCGTTCCGTCATCGAATCAGAGAATGTTGGTGGGGGGGTGGGGGTGGGGGGATGTTTGTCTTTTCTTCTCTCTGTCTTTGTGTATTACCGATGCAAAAGTGGTGTTGAACAGAGGAAAGAGTGTAGCCCATTTCCGAGACATATCTGGGGCAGGTCAGAGAGCCTTTCCCTCTTTCACATCTAGGAGCTGTCTTCTGTTCTCCAGCCTGCTCTTTGTCATTCGTTATCACATGCACGTGTTTGACTGTCTGTCTGCGTATCGGTCTGTCTGTTTGCTTCTGTCTTCTTGTGGTTCCTTCAAATTGCTGCCCAGGTTTTGAACTGACGTTATCTGCTGAAAGCAGTCCACGACTTTCCTGTTCAGTTCTGTTGTGGACTGACGCAGTACTGCCCGTTCAAATTTTGCCATAGGTAAATTTCCCTTCAGTTTTACAATGATCCAATAATGAGATATTGCCAGTGCTGCAGGTAAGCTTTTTCAAAATGACACAAGATGGTACCTTTGGTTGTTTGCTCTTCTGATGCTCCGAATCTTTTGGGAGACGGGGTGGCTATTGCTTTATTTCAGGGTGTTGAATTTAACTTTTTATTCGTGTGTGGGGGGTAGGGGGTTGCTATTCATTTGCTTTGTTTTTGTTTCGTTTTAAGTTTTGAATCCAGTTAACAGGTCATAGAGCTGATCATCCCCTTATGGAAACGCCTCAAATGGCAACCCTCTGACATACTGTTCACTGCCACTCACAATAGCTGTGTCACATTTGTAGTTTTGCTATCAGTGACTTCAAGCACAGCAATTCATGTTCAAGATTTGTTGTGAGATCATGGATTATGCTGCCTGTGGCTAACAACAGCTGAAACAGGCTGTTTTCACTATGAAGCAAGCTATGTTTTCACCATGAAATAAGCTATGTTTTCACTATGAAGCAGGCTGTTTTCACTAAGAAGCAAGCTATGTTTTCACCATGAAATAAGCTATGTTTTCACTATGAAGTAGGCTATGTTTTCACTATAAAGCAGGCTATGTTTTCACTATGAAGCAGGCTATGTTTTCACTATGAAGCAAGCTATGTTTTCACTATGAAGCAGGTGATGTTTTCACATGAATCGGGTTGTTTTCACATGAAGCAGGCTATGTTTTTAAATGAAGCAGGCTATGTTTTCACAATGAAGCAGGCTGTTTTCACAATGAAGCAGGCTGTTTTCACAATGAAGCAGGCTGTTTTCACAATGAAGCAGGCTGTTTTCACAATGAAACTGGCTGTTTTCACAATGAAGCAGGCTGTTTTCAAATGAAGCAGGCTGTTTTCACAATGACGCAGGCTGTTTTTACATGAAGCAGGCTGTTTTCACAATGAAGCAGGCTGTTTTCACAATGACGCAGGCTGTTTTCACCTGAAGCAGGCTGTTTTCACCTGAAGCAGGCTATGTTTTCACCATGAAGCAGGCTGTTTTCACCTGAAGTAGGCTGTTTTTACATGAAGCAGGCTGTTTTCACCTGAAGCAGGCTGTTTTCACATGAAGCAGGCTGTTTTCACCTGAAGCAGGCTGTTTTCACCTGAAGTAGGCTGTTTTTACATGAAGCAGGCTGTTTTTACCTGAAGTAGGCTGTTTTTACATGAAGCAGGCTGTTTTCACCTGAAGTAGGCTGTTTTTACATGAAGCAGGCTGTTTTTACCTGAAGTAGGCTGTTTTCACCTGAAGCAGGCTGTTTTCACCTGAAGCAGGCTATGTTTTCACCTGAAGCAGGCTGTTTTCACCTGAAGCAGGCTGTTTTCACCTGAAGCGGGCTGTTTTCACAATGAAGCAGGCTGTTTTCACCTGAAGCGGGCTGTTTTCACCTGAAGCAGGCTGTTTTCACCTGAAGTAGGCTGTTTTTACATGAAGCAGGCTGTTTTTACATGAAGCAGGCTGTTTTCACCTGAAGTAGGCTGTTTTTACATGAAGCAGGCTGTTTTTACATGAAGCAGGCTGTTTTTACATGAAGCAGGCTGTTTTCACCTGAAGCAGGCTGTTTTCACCTGAAGCAGGCTGTTTTCACCTGAAGCAGGCTATGGTTTCACCATGAAGGCACTTCAGCTCAGTGTTCCCCAGCGGACTTACTCTCAGTCAGGTCATCGTGCTGTCTCCTTACACGTGGTCCTTCCTTCCAGCCCGCTGCAACAGTGTTGACCTCCTACCAGCATCACACAACTCAGCCTGTTCACGGCCTTTCCCGCCAGGGCTTTGACATCTGCAGGAAGAACTGTCCACATGTCTGTGACCCTGGTACAGCCTTGTAGCAGACAGAGCAACAGTGGGTGACCTTGTCGTGCCGTCCTCCCTGACGCCTCAGTTGTGGGAAGTTCTGCTGGTAGTATGGACCTCTTGTTTAAAGCAAAAAAGTCAACGTGAAGAGAAGAAGTGACAAAGAGAGGTGTGCAACATTGCAGACCTTCAGCAGCATTGGGTGAGATGTGACCGGCTGTACCTTACACGGCTGATCTTTCTCTGTTGAGGACCTGGCAGCCTAGGAACCACAGCTTGCAGGTGTGTCACTGTTGAGTGCCATGTGTGGCTTCCCATGGACCATGGACTGAACACGGGACAAGACAGTGGCGGAAAATCAGCCATGCAATGTGCGCTGTGAGACAGCTAGCTACACTCCGCACTGGCACACCGGGATATCTGCTGTAAACAACGACAGCAGCAGCAACAACAACAATGCAAAGCAAATCTTGACGTACGCCACGTGGAGAGCATTGCCTCCCTGACTTGACCAGCACTGCTGGTGTCCACACCTTCCCTGTCCACCACGCTGCCACATAGTGTGCTGCCAAGCGGCGACAGGAGAGCTGTCAGGAAGTCGCATACGTATGTGTGTGTAACCTTTTTCTGTCATTCTCCATGAAGTCAAACACTGTTTGGGAAGTTCTGGTTTTAGCAAAGAACTCCTGTAATTAAAGAAAAGGAGCATGCTTTAAAGACACAGATATTGATGTACCTCCACAGCACCATTGTCATGCCATCTCCATCTTCATCGACTTTGAGGACTGAGGACTGTACGAGAGAACTGCCGCACAGAGAGAGCTTTCAGTCAAACAGACGTCATAACCACTGTTTGTTTTCTTTGGGGGGAGGGTGTTTTGATGTTTGCTTTTGGTTTTTATTTTGGGTTTTTGATGTTTGTTTGGGGGTTTTATTTTGTTTTTGATGTTTGTTTGGGTGTTTTATTTTGTTTTTTTGATGTTTGTTTGGGTGTTTTATTTTGGTTTTTTGATGTTTGTTTGCGTGTTTTATTTTGCACAGAGACAACGAAAAGCATTGATGCCAGACACGGCATAGAACGCTTCAGGGCAGTGTGTTAGCTAGCTCCTTCTTCATTTGTAGAGAACGTCAGACAGACAGATGGATACAAACAGTCAAACAGACAGATGGATACAAAGTCAGACAGATGGATACAAAGTCAGACAGACAGATGGATACAAAGTCAAACAGACAGATGGATACAAAGTCAGACAGATGGATACAAAGTCAAACAGACAGATGGATACAAAGTCAGACAGATGGATACAAAGTCAGACAGACAGATGGATACAAAGTCAAACAGACAGATGGATACAAAGTCAGACAGATGGATACAAAGTCAGACAGACAGATGGATACAAAGTCAAACAGACAGATGGATACAAACATACAGACAGATGGATACAAAGTCAGACAGATGGATACAAACAGTCAAACAGACAGATAGATACAAACAGTCAGACAGACAGATGATACAAAGTCAGACAGACAGATGGATACAAGCAGTCAGACAGACAGATGATACAAGCAGTCAGCCATGACAACACCAGGACCTAGCCTGCCCCTTGGTTACTGGTGCTCCTGGTTGCTAGAAGAGGTGTTGACTGTTGTCAAATGGCATACCAAAAGTCTGATGAGTTGAGTTCTTCTTGTGCTGGATTGTGTTTTGTCGGTTAAACATCAGGCAGTTGAAACACATAGAATATATACTTTATTGAGTTTATAAACATCAGAGAATAGTAACACATAGAGTGTGTGCTTTATTGCGTTTATAAACATCAGAGAATAGCAGCATACAGATCATGTGCTTTATTGCGTTTATAAACATCAGAGAAATGTAACATATAGATTATTGCGTTTATAAACGTCAGAGAATTGTAATAGCCAGAGTAAAGTCCACACCCTGATATCTCGCTGTGAACCTTGGCGAAAGAGCGTGTGTACCGCCAAGCAGAAAGACACCGGAACCTGTGTGTATCCACACAGCGCTGGACACTGCCGCGCCATGGCGTGCTTGCTTTGCCCCACACTGCTTATCTCCCTTCCTATCAACAGTCTTCCTTTTCTTCAGGCCGCGTGAGAAAAGGGAGGGGGGGGGGGGGGGGGGTAAAGAGGAGAGGCAGCAAAGCAAAGCACGATAATATGATTTATTGTAATGAGCATTCGTATATTTCACTCCTCTGTGGTGTGTGTGTGTGTGTGTGTGTGTGTGTGTGTGTCTGTGTGTGTGTGTGTCTGTGTGTGTGTGTGTTTGTGTTTGTGTGTGGAGAGAGAGAGAGAGAGAGAGAGAGAGAGAGAGAGAGAGAGAGAGAGAGAGAGAGAGCGAGAGAGAGGCGCACATTATGTCACAAAGACACGGTCTTTTGGAAATGTCTGTAACTAATTGCATCGTTTGAAAAATGAAGCTATAAAGTCCGACCGCATCTTCTGATTGTTGTGAGTCCAAACGTGAAGACCATGTTGATTGTTGCTGATTTGCTACAGCATATGTCAAGTGATAGATCAAGATTGGATTAATTAATAAAATTGTAATCGGGACAATAAATAGCCTGGGAGATGTTCTGCAATGTCAGAGTAAGTGCCAATAATAGCATGCCGCACATTACATAAGAGAAAGCTATGCCATTTGGGGTTTTAAAGCATAACGTACTGCAAATGAACAGCAAACATGCATCGGCATATTAAAGCTCGATGTTTAAAAAGATGCTGACTGTGCCTATTCAGTCTGGAGATTTGCTGTGACATGTAGTGCTGCCTGTGGTCTTGGCGCTATTCAGGTGATAGTTGGCAGTTGGTAGTAGTGTCGTCCATTGATTGATGTCAACAGCTTTCATCAGTGACATTAATTCAATAATTCCACCATATCTCAAGTGATATGGAAATTAAACTGACCCAGTTATCGGCCACAGCTGACACGCTACACCAAGATCCGGAGTCTAGAGGTCATGTAGCCGCTTCAGAAAACCAAAGGTGCTGGGTTTGATTCCCATCTGAACGCCAGGCTTTCCCCGTCCACTGAAGCCAGAGAGGTTTTCTGGGGCAAGGCTGTCGGACTAGACAGACGCTAAACTGAAAGCCCATGTGCGCCATGTATTCCTCTTGTTCGTGGAAGACCTGTGACACACAGAGGCTGTTGCTGGCAACGCTGTGCAGGAGAACGGCTGACACAGGGAAGACCTACCCCTGCAGACAAGGCGGCTGACCGAAGGACACTGCTCTGCTTTGGAGAGCAGCCTAGAATGGATGTAAGGCTGAGGTCGCTGCCTTCAGTGATCAACAGACAAGTACAGTGCATCACAGTGCATCACAGTGCATCACAGTGCATCACAGTGCATCACAGTGCATCACAGTGCATCACAGTGCATCACAGTGCATCACGGCACATCACAGGACAAGAGGACTTTTCCTCTGGAGTTCACATTAGTGCAGACTCCACTCTCCCCCAAAGTCCTTAGGATGAGACTATGAACCGAGGCTCCGTGTGCGAACGCACGCAGAACATCTTGCGCACACATTAAAACCGGTTCCGCTTTTCGGAAGTGTAGGCCATCGTGTGCCGTTGGGAATAGATGACAAACTGTACAAAACTGCATACACACGAGAATTGGTTGAAAAAAAACAACATTAGTGCTTATTCCATTATCCTCGAAATAACAGAATAACATAAAATAAATAAATAAATAAACAATACAAGGCAATTTTTATTTTTTGTACCAGATGATTGAAACTCTTAAGTGTGTACAGTGTTTTTACATGCATAGCATGTGGTTTAATGCGTCTCGTTTTAATGGAGAAAGTGCAACGGCCATTGACAATAACGGTCATTCAGTTTGCCTTGCAGTGTATGTACCTAAAAGGTAATAGTTTATGTTGCAGAAATCTTACTCGTTCAACCGACCAGGTCACATTACATTTGTCTTCTACAGAACATGGTATCTTCTAGCTGCCTGGCAACTGCTCTGCTACAGTGACCCCGCTAAACCCTGTGCAGGATTATCCTCTGGTCATTCTGTACCCAACTGACCTGGTTTTGCGATGCATGGTATCGTGTTATGAGCTGTTGTTGACACGTACAGCAGTGTCTGCAGCCTTGTCGTGTTTGCTTTTGCTGAGGATTTATTGCGGCCTCCACAATGCGTCAGCCGAGCTAATCCCTTACAGCACATCATCTGGTCAGTTCTTGCCCAATCAATCTGATCAGATCTTACCCTTATCAATCTGATCAGTTCTTACCCTTATCAATCTGATCAGTTCTTACCCTTATCAATCTGATCAGTTCTTGTCCTATCAATCTGATCAGTTCTTACCCTTATCAATCTGATCAGTTCTTACCCTTATCAATCTGATCAGTTCTTACCCTTATCGATCTGATCAGTTCTTACCCTTATCAATCTGATCAGTTCTTGTCCTATCAATCTGGTCAGTTCTTGCCCTTATCAATATCATCTACTTATCAATCTGCATTCTACCCTTACATGATCATCCCTTATCAATCTGAACAGTTATTTAGTTATCAATCTGAACAGTTATTTAGTTATCAATCTGATCAGTTATTTAGTTATCAATCTGAACAGTTATTTCGTTATCAATCTGATCAGTTATTTCGTTATCAATTTGATCAGTTCTCATTTCGTTATCAATCTGATCAGTTCTTATGTCTTATTAATCTGATGTGTTCCTATTTGTTGTTAATCTGATAAGTTCTTATTCGTTATTCATCTGATTAGTTCTTATTCTCGTCTTTTCCGGATTTCGTGGGGAACATCTACATGACATCCATTTATTTCATACGGTCAGTCCCTGTCTGTATAGCTTCCCTTTTCTTCACAAAGATGTTTGCCTTTCTTAAACATGCTGGGAATGGAATGCTGGCTAGCCTATATTGACGTTTTCATTGAAGTGTGTACATTTGGTGAACAGTTTGTTTGTGTTGGAAGTATAAAACTTAGCTGACAAAGGAGGATTCAGGCTATAGAGATGAGATGCCTCAAAAGACTCCTTGGTATGTCATACAAGGACCACATTACCAACGAAGAAGTCCGACAACCATCACTAACAAGCAAAACACTACGAAGACCTGCTGACCATGGTCAAGAAAAGGAAGTTCAGCTGGTAGGGACATGTGGCAAGATCAGATGGGCTCTCCAAGTGCAGGGAAAGAGAAGGCGAGGCAGGCCGAAGAAGAAATGGGCAGACAACATCACTGAATGGACCGGGAAGAGTTTCTCCACAACCCAGGCACTTGCCCACAACCGCCGCAAATGGAGCCAACTGGTGCAACGTTCGTCACTGCAGTGCCACTTCGATCCCGAAGGGGTTACGGGAGCAGATGATGAAATGAGATCAAGCTTGGCCATTCTACCCTGCCTCAAATTTGCTTTGAACGCCGTTGCACTTTTGTCGAGACAGGTTTTTTTAAACGCCATGCTACTTTTTCCCAGATATTTTAAATCATGAGAACATACTGCTGAAATGATTCTGTTCTGCAGTGCGCTATTACATTTTAAAGGCAGACAAAGTTAAGTTGGAAAAAACCAGTCTTATTTTTGGCACATCTCTTATTTGGCACATCTCTTATTTTTGGCACATCTCGCCCGCAAGTGAGAGTGCTGTGAAATGGATGATGTCCCCCCCCCCCCTCTCCTCCCCCTGTGCACACCCGGGCACTCTGTTTCTGAAGACGTCGTGTCCAGACTGCAGGGATCAGAACATGGCACCGGTGTTGCCTAACGGTCACAGCGCAAAAAAGAAAGGTACGGGCGCTATATGTATCGTCACTTCATTTGAGAAACCCTACACGCCTGTGCCGACTTCATCTTCTGAGCGGAATGGTGTGATGTACCGACCGTCCTTTCCCCAGAAGAGAGTAGTTTTGAGCACTTCAAAGCTGATGGCAAGGTGTGGCTTTTTTTAAGAGGCCAGGGCTAAGTAACGGCATTTTGGTTTGTTTGTTATTGTTGGTTTTTTAACTCTTATAATCTACAGAGCAGTTATACACATTTCTATTGCGGTCAGTGTGTAAGAGTTGCATGATTCCCTATTGCAAAAGGTTTACATTGAACATATAGTGTGTCTATGCTGAATTTGATGCAGGTTCTTGTAAAAGGCAGTTGTTTCTTTAATGTTCACAATGACGTATCATTGTTGAAGGTGGCTTTCGTCCACAGAGCACCACCATCATTATCATCTGTTTGTTTTTCTTTTACCCAAGGTAAGCTTGTGCTGGTAAAGCAGACTGTCTTTGTCAGGAAATCAAACCTCTCTGTAGTTACGCGAGATAATAGTGAGTGTGTTTTCTTGGAACAGTATTTGGACACAGTCCCGACATGAACAGCAGAGCGGTGTAAGATACTAACTATACCTGCATTTGTCCTTGTGCTGGGTGCAGGGGATGTGACGCTTTCATCTCAATTGGCCCACATCACCGTGATGTTTAGGAATGTGTGTTCAGCTTGATTCTCTTGCCTCTGGTGACTTGGGGCCTTGTAAGGGGGCAAACTCTTGCTTGGTCCGCCTTACAAGGGCAGACAGTTCGGAGTGTTCAGCACAATACATGCCACATCGTGAAACAAGGCTTCCTACTTTAATCCAAGAGATGCCGTGAAGACAGCAGTCTGCTACTTCTGCCATCAGGAGCATGTGGACTAGCGGAGTCTCAATGGTTTCTGCAGAATCAGTCATTTCTCCTTAGCCTCAGAGGGCTTTATTCCTGTACACTTTCGTCATCCCGACCTCTGATCTGCTAACGTGTAGTAGTGTAGTCATTCTCCGCCATCTGCTACGTAAAGGCTTAGTCAGCTCATTGGGGAAGGAAAGCCCTCATACACTCACTGCTCACATTTACGCCTTCATTTCTTGCTTCATGTAGCAGCCGTGATATTGTTTGAAACATCGAGTTACGTTTGGCAAGAGTACTTGAAAACGCAACAACCAAGAATATAGACGAAATGCAAAACAACTTGATCTTGTTGCAGAGGGACGTGTCAATGGAAACTACTTTAATTTTCTTTTCTTATGTTATCCTGGAGAGCTCCGTTATGTTGATTGAAAGTTCCGATACTTCGAATGAATTCAGATTTGTGTGTGTGTGTGTGCATTAATTTAACAGAATGGACATCTTTCATGTTCTATCTCCTCAGTACACCCCGATTCAAGGCACAGATAGACAGTTGGGATGTAGCCTTTATTTAAAGACTGCACATATTCAGCATTTCACCATTAAGATACAAGCAACCCGGAACTTTCAACCACCACCCACAGCAGCAGAGTGTGGCACAATTCGCAGGTGTGTCCAGATTTAGAAACGCAACGCTGCAGCGACAGGACTGTGATCACAGGGGAGGTAATCCACTCCCGCTCCACTGTGCCGCGTCCCTGCTAGGCTAGCTACCAGCACGCTTGCTGCTCAGGCCAGCCGGCAGCCTCTCACGCCTGCCGCCCTTCCAACCAGCCTGACCCCCGCCCAGTCCAGTGACCATCCCAATGAGGTATTTCATCCCAGTTCTGACATAAGAATGAAGACTGCAAGGAATAGTTAAACAAAGACTGCTTGCTTCAAGTTTTGTTTTTTAATTCTGTGTCTTTAGGGAAAGTTCCCGTGGGTTTTTGATTGAATTTGACTCTCTTTTTTGCGCATAAAGATGAAAACTACACGGAATGTTATTGAACGAAGATTGTTTCAAGTTTTGAGATTGAGGCAGGTCCGATTTTGTTCTTAATCTCAGCATTATTTACTTTCTGTTTTTTCGTCCTTTTGGAGGGATTTTTTTTTACTTACATTCGATTTGTTTTCTGAGCTTTACTGAAAAGAAACTGAAGTATTGTAGGTAATTATATTATATTTGATCAGTCTTTCAATCTGAAGGGAAAAAACATGTGGTAACGGATGGTTTATTGTTCTATGTACGTTTTAAGCAATAGAGTATAATGTTATTTTGAATCGTTTCACTTTGTTTCATGTGTTTGCTTCAAGTTGGTTGCACAGTCGACTGTACTGAACTGTCCTTTTTCTATCTCTAATTGACAACATCTAGCTGAACGTGAAAGTCAATCTTAGATTGCCTTAAGATAGATCATTGAAAGTTTATTTGTGGCAAGTATAATTATGCAGATATATATAGAGACTTTTTGTTGCTGCGTCCTTTTTTTTTAAAGCTGCTTCCTCTTCAGCGTCAGTTCTGCCCTGCTGTTCCCACGCCGCTCACTCCGATCTTTCTGCCCCAGCTACACCCTCGCTGGTTCTCGTGTATCCTCAGGGCAAGACTTCCACAGGGAGCTGATCAATGCCAGGCCACCGTGACACCACCAAACTCACCACAGGCGCAGAAGTGTATGAAAAAATCGAATCTGAGGTCACCATGAGACCAGAGCAAATGGGACCACCGAATCAGAGGCAATTTTCTGTTACTGATTAGTGATTAATGAGGATGGGGATGCTGTAATGAAGCTTCTATGGATGTGACTGTACTTTGATGCTACTTGACTTCACACGGCTGAACTCTCTGCTTCCTATCAAGATATCCAAAATTGGATGGTACAGAACAAGCTACAGCTAAATGCAGATAAAACCAAAGCCATGCTTGTAGGGACCAAACACAAACTATCTTCAATCACAACAGCTTCAATAGAACTCGGCAATACGTCTGTCCCTCTATCCACTGCTGTGAAATATCTAGGGGTAGTTATAGACAACACACTCTCCATGCAAAAATTCATCACCCAAACCTGCCAGTCGTGCTACTATCAATTGCGGCGCATCAGTGCAGTTCAAAGGTACCTGTTCACTGATGCAGCATCCAAACTAGTCACGTCTCTCACGTCTGGACTATTGCAATTGTGAATGAAATTTATATAGCGCTATATCTTGCAAAAACAAATCAAAGCACTATACCACTTTAAGTCACGACAGATTTCTCTGCGTGAAATTCGGGCCGATCTTCCTGGGGAGAGCGCGTTGCCCCAAGAACAGCGCCACCCATTATTTTTGTGATTTTATTTGCAGCCTGGCAATGCTGACTTTGGCAGAGGCTACAGCCGTGTCCTCTGAGGACTCAGCACTGGCGGCTGTGTTCTGCACAGGCCGGCCTTCAGAGGGCAGCCAGCAGGCCCAGTCTGAAGGCGAGGGCTATACTAGGGCACAGCATCTGGCGCACACATTCCAGTATGGCGAGCCGATAGCAACAGATGACAACATTTCATCAACTGTACGAATACAGGTGTTTCGTTTGCACATCGTCCCCGAAATCGGAGTGCGGGTAGCTCAATGACGGTGACCACGGCTGCAGTGTGCACCTCTCGCCACTCGTGCAGCTCGGAGCTCTGGCCGAGGATCGCAGGGAACGTGAAGGTGTCTGCTGCCGTAACCCAGCACAGGGCTCTTCCTGCCCACTCCCCGCACAATGGCTCCATCGTCCACCAGACCCTTTAGCACGCCCCATGAAGAACTTAGTCAGGTTTCAAAGATGTGCAGATGCTGTTGTGGGTGACCTGCATTGAAAGCAGTACTGTTGCCTTTGTTCTTTGCTCTGTTTGCTTTCTACGTTTGTTTGCAAAGCAGTATTCTGCTTGACCTCCTCCTCCTCCTCCTCCTCCTCCTCCTCCTTCTTCTTCTTCTTCTTCTTCTTCTTCTTCTTCTTCTTCTTCTTGCTTCTTCTTCTTCTTTTGCAGCTGACACTTCTCCTTGTCCTGCCTCACACCAGTCAGCACTAGTGGACAGATGATCCTGTCTAGGGGGGTGCAGCACTGCATCTGCACTATACTTTCGTTTTCTAAATTCTCCAAGATCACTTATCTGATTTATGGATATTAACTTATTGCACTTATGGTATAAAAGCAAGCAAGCACGCACGCACGCGCGCGCGCTCGTTTGTGTGTGTGTGTTTGTGTGTGTGTCAAGTCAAGTCAATTTTTTTTTCCAGATGGTACATTGAATAAGCAATGCATTTGCTTCTTTTCATGTTTCATTTTCTGTTTTGTGTGTGTCGATGTATGTGTGTTTCGCACACTTGCGGAAGTGTGTAGATGTGGCGGCTGAATAATGTATTTGATAACATTACACGAAACTGTTCAATGTCCATGTTTAGTGTATAAGATGAAGTACAACGGTTGAAAGATCCAAACGTTCATGTCACTGCTCGTGGCGGAGTTAGGAAGCCAAAGTGCTATGGAAGATGCAGTGCACCAGCACTTGTGCAGAGGGCGCCATTACCAACTGATGCTGGCTGAGGAAACCGTGGGCATTCTGCATCAGTTTGACATGCCGTCAGATCGTCAGTTTATAAGAAGTATTCGAAACGGGTAGTATAACGCTGTGAACCTGTGATAAAGAGGCTTATTTGCATCCTTCTTTGGGCACCTTCTCACATAGCACTACATACACGCTAATGAATGTGCTGACAGGGCTGCAGCAAGACTTGCAGACAATGACAGTGGAACCACTGAGCTGAATAGTCCCTTATTTATCCAAGATGGAGACCAACTGTTGAAATACACATCCTGAAACAAATTCTTTGAAATGCTACAACAGCAACAAACAGATTGCAAAATGGAATAGGGGATTTTGAAAGGATTCATTAATCAAAGGCATGTGCCAATGTTGTCAAAGGAAGACAGTTTCAAGAGTTTTGTTTGCTTTTTATAAGAATCACATAAAACGCATTCATTACACAATTTAGCAGGGACGTTGAAAGCTTACGTGGATAACGTGCTGCAGTTTTAAACACCCGCAGTGTAGCTGCCCTCCATCTTTAACTCCTTAGATACCCTGTGTTCCTGACACTTCCTTCAATAAGTTTTGGATCGTGTCCAGCTAGACTTTGACATCGCTATGCCTTTCTTCTTCAGTGCCATAGTTTGTGTTGTGGTTATATTATTGATGGGCAAGGTTGAATTTCACTTGTCCCCCTTTTCGTGCGCGCGCGCGAGAGTGTGTGTGTGTATGTGTGTGTGTATGTGTGTGCATGTGTGTGTGTGATAATCAACACTTTATGTTAAATTGAAAGATACTTATCTTTGAGATGTGGAGAACACTAGATTTTTAGTCCACACTTAAAGATCAGTTCGATTGCAATCAAATAATTGCTTTACACGCCTATAGTAGTCTCAGGTAGAATAAAAACGAAAATGTCCAAATTGTATTATATCCTATAAATAACCTTGTTTTTTATTTTTGTTGGTTGGTTTGGGAAGGGGTTTGGGTTTGTTTTGTTGGTTTTTTTGGTTGGGTTTGTTGTTTGTTTTGTTTTGTTGCTCTTTTTGTTTGGTTTGTGTGGGTTGATTGTGGGTTTTTATGGGGGACGGGGTTGCAAACGTTTGATGAAGTTTGAAATAGTCCCTATTTGATCATTCATTCAAAATGGAGACCTCGTTCATGTAAGAGAAGCAAATCTGGTCAAGCAGCTGACTCCAGAATTGTCTTCTCTTGCTTTAAGCTTTTCCTGTTCTACCGGGACTAAGTCTGTTCAGTCACGGATCCAACTCAAAGAGAGGTCGAGTTAAAGACACCAGGTGATCAGAAAAAGAGACCGCTAGTTGTGAACTGGTCACCGCACTGTGTTAGGCTGATGTGTTTGGCAATGGGCTTTTCTGTCCTCTAAGACGGCGTTATGCTGGTGACTGAACTGAACGTTCACTGGTTCACTGGGAAGAGGTCAGAGGCAGAGACACGTGGCAGGAGGCTTGTTCTCTGCATGTGCCGTCCTGCCCTCCCTTCACCCTGTCTGACAGGGTGTCTGCCCTCCCTACACCCTCCTCCCTACACCCTCCTCCCCACACCCTCCTCCCTACACCCTCCTCCCCACACCCTCCTCCCTACACCCTCCTCCCCAACACCCCCCCCTACACCCCTCCTCCCTACACCCTCCTCCCACACCCGCCTCCCTAAAACCCTCCTCCCCACACCCTCCTCCCTAACACCCCTCCTCCCCACATCTCCTCCCTCCCTACACCCTCCTCCCCCACAACCCTCCTCCCCACACCCTCCTCCCTACACCCCCCTCCCACACCTCCCCCACACCCTCCTCCCCTACACCCCCTCCCACACCCTCCTCCCTACACCCTCCTCCCCACACCCCCCCTCCCCTCCTCTACACCTCCCTCCAACCCCCCTCCCCACACCCTCCTCCCCCCCCCCACACCCTCCTACACCCTCCCCCCACCCCCTCCCTAACCCCCTCCCCTACCCCCTCCTCCCCTACAACCCTTCCTCCCTCACCCACCTCCCCCCCCACCCCCCCTCCCCACACACTCCTCCCTACACCTCCTCCCCTACAACCCTCCTCCCCCACACCTCCTCCCCCACCCCCCTCCCTACACCCCCCCTCACCCTCCTCCCCACACCCCTCCTCCCTCACCCTCCTCCCCACACCCCCCCTCCCTCCCTCTCCCATACCCCCCTCCTCCCTACCCCCTCCTCCCCCACCCTCTTCCCTACACACTCCCCCTAACCCCTCCTCCCTACCCCTCCTCCTACACCTCCCCCACCCCCTCCTTCAACCCTCCTCCCACATCCTCCTCCCCCCCACCCTCCTCCCTACACCCACCTCCCCACCCTCCTCCCACACCCTCCTCCCTACACCCTCCTCCCAACACCTGTCTCCCTCCCTACACCCTCCCCCCTAACACCCGTCCTTCATCCTTATCTCTCTTCCATAGTTGTCACTGTCCATTTTTGTCATTTGTTTCAATTATTGAGAGAATTTTGGGGGCTGTGTTTTCTTCCTCTCCCTCCTCCTCCTCCTCCTCCTCCTCCTCCTCCTCCTCCACTACTCCACCTCCTCCTCCCTCCTCCTCCTCCTCCTCCTTCTTCTTCTCCTCCTCTTCTTTCTCCCCTCCTCCTCCTTCTTCTTCTCCCCCTTCTTCTTCTCGTCCCCTTTTCCTTTCTTCTTGGCATTCTTCTCCTCCTTCCTTTTCTTCTTCTTCTGTGTGTTATTGAAGATTCAGTCCAATATGATTCCTTATTGTCTTTTGATCATGTCACTGCTGCGCTAACCATCGCTTTACGGTGCTCGTTTTCACTGCATTTACTTTAGTCAGAGACCTACTTGTGAAGAAACATACTGCTTCCAAAGTCTGGAATTCAACAAGCATTACAACTCTGCTTTTATGTATGTTCCTCTGCTTGAACTATTCATCCCTGTTGTCAAACATAATGCTTTTTTTCTAATGAGCCTAAGATAGGTCCTTTGTGTACGGTCTTCTCTGTGCGCTCAATAATCTTTGTCAGAAATCTGCAAGAAAACTACAATTTCGTGCAGCTCTCTCTCTCTCTCTCTCTCTCTCTCTCTCTCTCTCTCTCTCTCCTCTCTCTCTCTCTCTCTCTCTCTCTCTTCTCTCTCTCTTCTCTCTCTTAATCTGTAGGTTTTTTAACATTGTAGGCTGAAACTGCTGTCCACTTTGTGTCCAGTGCGCTGCAGCCCCTGCGGTCACTCCATACCCGGCAGGCCGCGCCTGACCCCTGAGAGTATTAATTTCCAGATGATTCTGTTTCTTGGGGACGACTGTTGTCAGACTTCACTTCTCTTGTTGCTGTTTTCTGGCAACTTGTGAAACTACTGTTTGTTTTCCTCCTCGTTTCACTATTGTCATTAATCCCTGAAATGATTTGAGTTTTGCCTTGTCGTTTTACAGGAATCATCACACAATGATTTTATGGCTTGTCCTTCTTGTACCTTAAAAACATGGCGTCTTATACCGAAGTCTTGAAGCTTTTCACCTGTGGTGTTATGTTGATAGCCATTTCTGTGCCCGCTGCCCACTGGCCACTAGTGTTTCTCTGTGGGGAAAGCAATAGTGCTCGGCTTTCTGGAACAGCGGACTATGCTGGCCATGACCGCGTCAGACGCGAAGATGGAAGGTAGCCAGGACGTGGCTCTCTTGTTTGTTTTGTTGTTTTCTTGTGTTAGGGGTTTGTTTTTGCAAGCCTAAGTTGATTCTGACAAAGTGATGACAGCTAGCCTTACCCTGACATGTTGGTGCACACGTTGTCTTTTCTCCTTCTGAGGCAGGAAGGCGTGCCTCCCTCACTGGGACACACGGAGACTGGATGTAAAAAAGCGCATAAGTGCTTATTCCATTATCCTCGAAATAATGATTAAAATATAAATATATAAAAAAGAAACTACTACAACTACTACAAGACTCAGAGGCAAGGGGTCAATTCTTATTGTTCCATCAACAAACACAGCAAATCAACCTCCCCGAAATCACACCTTAGTCCACTGTGACTCCTGTCCTCCACCTGCCACTGCCAGAAGCCTGGAAAGTCCTACAGCTGGAATCAGCCCTGACCTGTTGCCGGTGCCAGCCAGGACTTGGGCTTCCTGATTCTGCACAGCTTCGGTCTGAGGGCTGAGGAGGCACAGGGCAACCCATCACCGGTCACTAGATTTCCTCACCTCTCACAGGTGTGACCCAAACAATCTAACCTGGCTGGAAAACACGCTCGTGTGTGAGGGACAAGGCCTGGAGCAGGTCAAGAAGCTGCACTTGGTCATGGGGCTTGATGTCTGCCAGTTCCTCTGAGCGCTGTTCAGCCCCTCAGCTGCTGCCAGCCATGCCACCCTCCAGTCCTCTGTATAGCATGCCACCAGCCACTCTAAGCACCGTACATTGTTTTCAGTGTCAAAATCACAACTCTGCTCTTTTAACCGAAATTGTTATTGGGGCTGCAGGCTTCGATTAGGGTTGTGTCAGGAGTCGGTTGACATTCTGCTTATGTCCGTGTTATGATGCTTCGTTCTGGTTTTGATGTTGTGTCAGATGTCACAGTCATGACCATACATTGGATACATTTGTTGGTTCTTGAGAGATATGCTCGTGCAAAATAGTCAGCTACTGTTTTGAGTGTCGAAAAGGGGAGGAGGGGAGGGAGGGGGAGGGGCTGAAGGCAAGATGCTCAAGAGGTGTGGGTTATGGCACAGACGCAACCTGCTTCCTAAACTTTTTTTTACTACAGAAAACGATACAACATGCTTTCTGAGCTTTTTACTATAAAAACGATACTACATGCTTTCTGAGCTTTTTACTACAGAAAACGATACTACATGTTTTCTGAACTCTGTTTACTACAGAAAACGATACTACATGTTTTATTAAGCTTTTTGCTACAGAAAACAATACAACATGCTTTCTAAACTTTTCACTGCAGAAAACGATACAACCTGCTTTACGAGTTGTTTACTGCAGAAACTTTTTCTTGGATAGATTTTCCGTGTGTGTGTGTGTGTGTGTGTGTGTGTGTGTGTGTGTGTGTGTGTGTGGAGAGAGAGAGAGAGAGAGAGAGAGAGAGAGAGAGAGAGAGAGAGAGAGACCCTGTGTGTGATTTGATGGTGTTTTCTTTACTATTTATGATTATTTTGCTGAAAAAGAGATTTGTAACGACCGAACAATGAGCTTTCCATACCAGACACTGGTCTTCCTTTTCGTGCTTGTTGTCTCTTAAGCCAGTAGTGTGACTGCCATCGTGATGGTTTCAACATAATTATAGGAGACGTAAAAAACAAGGCAGTTGGGGCTTTAAATCACTTTGTTTTTGCCATGCTGAAATTGTATTTGTTTATTGCAGTGTGTGTATGTGTGTGTGTGTGTTTTTTGATTTTGTTTTATTGTTGTCATTGTTGGTGTTTTGTTTTTGTTCTGATGATGTCGGTTGAGATGTTGGTGACGATCTGTCTGTTTCTTATTGAGGCTTGATTTTTGTAGGACTATGAGTAGATTGTGAAGTGTTTGCTTTTCTGTATCGCCTTCGGTGTTTGGTAGGAATGGCGTATTTTAAGAGCCATAGCGTGTTGAGGTGTCATGTCTTGCCGTGGTACCAGCAGAGGGTCTGTCTGGCAGTTGCTCCACTAGGTGAGGGAGAACCAGCAGGCTGTGACATGCCGGGCTTGGTTCCAGTACAGTCGTGATGACAATGATCAGGTCAAGTACAGTCATCATGACAATGATCAGGTCAAGTACAGTCATCATGACAATGATCAGGTCAAGTAGAGTCATCATGACAATGATCAGGTCAAGTACGGTCATCATGACAATGATCAGGTCAAGTACAGTCATCATGACAATGATCAGGTCAAGTAGAGTCATCATGACAATGATCAGGTCAAGTACAGTCATCATGACAATGATCAGGTCAAGTACAGTCATCATGACAATGATCAGGTCAAGTACAGTCATCATGACAATGATCAGGTCAAGTACAGTCATCATGACAATGATCAGGTCAAGTACAGTCATCATGACAATGATCATTTCCAGTACAGTCATGAGGACAATGATCAGTTCCAGTACAGTCATCATGACAATGATCAGGTCAAGTACAGTCATGAGGACAATGACCAGGTCAGCCAGCACTCTGAAAGGAGAATCAACCACACTTTAGCATGGCTGTGCACCTGATCTGAACACACCTGCCCTTTGACTAACAGTCGTAACATTGGACAAGTACACATTCAATACCATTGTTTTATAACTGTTCATTATGATTGCTGTCTGTGATACCTTTTCTGCTTCCACATATTTATTTAAGGAGGTCAGACATTAAATTCTTTCTCTCTATCCCGCTCGCTGGATCGTTCACTCTGAGAGTGTGTTGAAGTCAGCGGAAAAAGAAATGTCACAGTCTGTTTTATAATATGACAAGAATGTCGTTTTGATATAAAGCTGATCCATCGGCCTAGCCCTTCCCCCAACCTCCTCTCTCTATCATCCTCCCATACCCCTTACACATAGGATAGAGGGTGACCCTCCCATACCCCTTACACATAGGATAGAGGGTGACCCTCCCATACCCCTTACACATAGGATAGAGGGTGACCCTCCCATACCCCTTACACATAGGATAGAGGGTGACCCTCTCATACCCCTTACACATAGGATAGAGGGGGACCCTCCCATACCCCTTACACATAGGATAGAGGGTGACCCTCTCATACCCCTTACACATAGGATAGAGGGTGACCCTCTCATACCCGTTTAAACATAGGATAGAGGGGGACCCTCTCATACCCGTTTAATCATAGGATAGAAGGTGACCCTCTCATACCCGTTTAAACATAGTATAGAGAGTGACCCTACCATACCCGTTTAATCATAGGATAGAGGGTGACCCTCTCATACCCGTTTAAACATAGGATAGAGGATGACCTTCTCTACCCGTTTAAACATAGGATAGAGGGGGACCCTCTCATACCCGTTTAATCATAGGATAGAGGGTGACCCTACCATACCCGTGGAAGCAGGTAGTAGGGGTATATCCTGTCCTGCCCGTGACACTCTGATAGGATAGGGGGTGATGGAGGGAGAGGGCTGGCTGACCACCACCAGCACTAGCATGGTCATCTTGTCAGTCACTGTCAGTACTGTGGGCCCTGTCTGGACAGCACAGCTCGTTGTTGCTGTAGGCCACTGCTGCTTCTCAACGTCAGTGGATGTCCTGTCCTCTTCTTCACTGCTATGTCCCGCTTTCCATAGGTGGTTTTGATGTGAGGGCTTTGATATTTTCCAAATACTTCTTTCTGAAATGTGTGTGTATGGGTGGGAGAGGGTGGTGGGCGTGGCATCATTCTTTGACATATATTTTCGCATTTAAACTATGATGTTGAATATGATGTCATTGTTCCGTTCCTCGTTATGCTGTTATTATAAACTTTCTACCCATGATTTCTCGACAAATGCTTTGTGTGTAAAAAGAACGGAGCAACCTCCTTGATGATAAAAATGATACGCTCGCTGTGCTGCTATGATATTTCTGTCACCTGACTGACTCGCCCCCTTACTGCAGAAAACCAGGCACAGGGACTGCTCCACATTCCGCCTTTCAATGTTTTTCACACACTCTTCCCACTGCAGGAGTTCTTGCTTTTCCGTTGCTTGGGTTTATCTCCCTAAGCTTTTCTGAAGCTGTTTTCTTCAGTCTTTGAAAGTAGTTGGCGGGATATAATTAATTATTTGTTCGGCAAATGGGAAAATCAGAGCCTAGCGAACAACTAGGAGAAGCAGATGGCGGTTCCCATGAAAATGTAATCTGTTGAGTCTGCAGTTCACTGCTGCGGAGTCAATCACACGCCATGTCACTCCGAGGTGTTCGGTGTACTTCAATGCTTTTTGTTTTTGCTGCCCCATCTTTGGAGACGTCCTGCTCTGCTGTTCCCAAGCCGCTCATTCTATCCTCTCCGCCCCAACCACATCCATACAGAGAATGTCGCATTCTCATGATCGGAAGTCTACAAGGAGCCTATCAATGTTAAGCCGCCGTGGGGGCACCAGCCACAGGGACCCTGCACTGCTGCTGGGTCACTTTGATGGCCCTCACGGTGCGTGTTCAGAGCTAGACACCGCCTTCTAAGCCCCCTACTGACGACACTAACAGCTCAGTCGCGGAGGCAGGTTGAGTGGGACCGCCCAGTGGGGCTGGTGACCATGACAACGTCCCTCCTCCATAAGCGCTTTGATGTGCTCCTTTGCAAGTTTCACCGCCATATACATTCCATACATTATTATTATTATTATTGTTATTATTATCATTATTATTATTATTATTATTATTATTATCATCATCATCATCATAAACCTCCAACCCCGAGGACTTTGACACAACAAAACTCGCCACAGGCACAAAGGTGCAGGAAACTGAGGCCACCGTGAGACCAGAGCAGCCCAGGCCAGCAAATCCGAAACAGCGTTTCCATGGAATGACCATCAGCGAGGAGGAGGAGGAGGAGGATGTCAGGCTTCTGCACGTGCTTGGAGACTTCGTGACGAGGCTACACTCCATGCTTTCTATTGCCATATTTAATAATAATAATAAATAATAATAATAATGTATGGAATTTATATAGCGCTGAATCTTGTAAAGCAACAAATCAAAGCGCTCAGATTTTATTTCATACCACTTTAAGTCACGGCAGATTTCTCTCCGTGAAATTCGGGCTGCTCTCCCCGGGGAGAGCGGGAGAACGCGTCGCCACTTAGCACTGCGCCACCCTTTCACCCTTTTTTTTTTTTTTTTTTTCCTGCAGCTGTATTTGTTTCCCTATCAGAGTGGCTTTTTTCTAAGAATTTTGCCAGGGACAACTCTCTTGTTGCCGTGGGTTTTTTTACGTGCGCTAAATAATTACGTGTAACACACGGGACCTCGGTTTATCGTCTCATCCGAAAGACTAGCGCCCAGACCACCACTCATGGTCTAATGGATGGGGGAAAAATTTCCGGTCCAAACGGGGTACGAACCGCCGCACACTTCAGACCCGGACTTTTCGCTTTCTAGACAGGCGCGTTACCTCTAGACCACCGATCCGGTGTCAAGGGGGCCGGGAGGTAGCCACACCTGCAGTGTTGGCCAGGTGGTTTGAGCAGCTCTCAACATCACATCTATAACGTGGTTGAGGTTGAACTGTGCCAAGTCAAGTCAAGTCAAAAAGATTTTTAATTATCCCATGAAAGGCAGGTACAGTACTGACAGGGACATTATTGATAGGAATCATGATCTAGAAAAACATAGTCGGGTGTGCGTGTGTGTGCGTGCGTGTGTGCGTGCGGTGTGTGTGTGTGTGTGTGTGTGTGTGTGTGTGTGTGTGTGTGTGTGTGTGTGTGTGTGTGTGTGTGTGTGTGTGGTGTTGTGTGTGTGTGTGGTGTGTGTGTGTGTGTGTGTGTGTGTGTTTGCCAGTCTTCCCAATGAGCCCATAGCAACTCACTCTGGGTAGGAGCCGGCCGGATATGAAAAGTCCCTCTGACTTTTATGGGATTTGAACCCGCGGCCATCCAGTCTGCAACCCAAGATGCTAACCGTTGCATCAAGGTGGCTTGTTATCTCAAAGATTTTGTCATACACAAAGGCTGGGTTTGTATCTAGCACGGCATTTGTTTCTCTTGTATCTAAACTGATAATCCTCGATGTTTGGACAGGGAAGCTTACTCCTGTCCAGAAGGACTGGTCCAAGTATTGCATTAAATGACAACGGAGAGTAAAGCTGATGCATTTTTTACACAACTGTAAATGGTATTGTTTTGACCTTTATAGATGATTTTTTGGCATCCAACATGAAATTGCACTTTTTAAAAATTTCTATTCGGTATTTTATTTTTCACTTTATTATTGGGGGGGGGGGGGGGGGGGGGGGGGGGGGGGGGCGTGACTGGTTCTTGCTAAGGCTTGATTGACTAAGACAAGATTTTAAGTAACAGTTCAGCGAAATCATTCGACATTTTTGAGCTAGCTTTCACTGAGAATCAACAACAGCCTTACTGACAGCGACACATAAGCATAATCACTGAAGACACACAACAACAACAACATCACTGAAGACACACAACAACAACATAACTGAGGACACAACAACAACAACACTGAAGACAAAACAACAACAACAACAACAACAACAACACTGAAGCCACACACCAGCAGAGCACTACAGCACACATCAGGCCAGAAGTCAGTAGGACGAAGAGCAGTGGCCTTGTATCGCTGTGGGTGGCGGTTCTCCACGTGTGGTTGACGAAAGCTGTCACCGCCAAACAACGCTCGCTTACCTTCAGATTGTGAACACTGTCCATCGTCATCGTACACATCCTCATCTAAAATCCACTGCGGCTTTTACATACTTAGCTTGCTCGATATTTCCCATGACTCTTTTCAAGGTAAAAATGGTTTTGCTGTGTTCGGGGGCCACAAAGGCTGTCGTCTTTACTGTGCAGTGATCTAGATCTGTACCGGGGGCTTATACAATGTTACTCCTCTAAGAGTTACAGGCGCCTCCCGTTGAAATTCGTCTTCATTCTGAACGTTTTTCATTCTGAAGTGAATCAGCCTCAAAAGACAGCCAATATGATCGGTAGCGTTGTTCATGCTTAGCTGAACCATCCATGACTTGTCGTCATTTTGCGCCATGTGATCCTAGACTGTTTGACAGTGGGGTGTTGCAGGACCAGCTTCAGTGCAGTTGCACAGCTTGGGTGGATAAACTGCACCTGGCCTGTCTTTTCCAACGCCAGTTCACCTGAGGGCGCTAGTCGGCCGGTGCAATGGCAGTCACACCACTGTGACAGCCCTTCATCAAACCGACCTCCATTGATGGCACAGCAGTGTGTAGGGAGTTGATGCCCCTGACTGCACTGCAGTGTGTAGGGAGTTGATGCCCCTGCCTGCACTGTGCACTGCAGTGTGTAGGGAGTTGATGCCCCTGACTGCACTGTGCACTGCAGTGTGTAGGGAGTTGAGGCCCCTGACTGCACTGCAGTGTGTAGGGAGTTGAGGCCCCTGACTGCACTGTTCACTGCAGTGTGTAGGGAGTTGATGCCCCTGACTGCACTGCAGTGTGTAGGGAGTTGAGGCCCCTGACTGCACTGCAGTGTGTAGGGAGTTGAGGCCCCTGACTGCACTGTTCACTGCAGTGTGTAGGGAGTTGAGGCCCCTGACTGCACTGCAGTGTGTAGGGAGTTGAGGCCCCTGGCTGCACTGCAGTGTGTAGGGAGTTGAGGCCCCTGCCTGCACTGTGCACTGCAGTGTGTAGGGAGTTGATGCCCCTGCCTGCACTGTGCACTGCAGTGTGTAGGGAGTTGAGGCCCCTGACTGCACTGTTCACTGCAGTGTGTAAGGAGTTGAGGCCCCTGCCTGCACTGTACACTGCAGTGTGTAGGGAGTTGAGGTCCCTGACTGCACTGTTCACTGCAGTATGTAGGGAATGAGATCAGGCCACAAATCAGGCCGAGTGCATTACAGGACAGTGGCAGATGGTGGTCAGTGTGTGCTGTGTAGTTCTTCTACCTTGCTTTTGTTTCCCCATAAGAAAACCTGTTTTTCCACAGATTTTTCCCAAGGGTAGCTTTCGTGTTGCCCATGTGAAGCGTGGTTTCGTGTTTTTAAGTACTAAATCAGTTTTTGTTCGAGCTTGAAATGTGCGCTCACAAAGTTTACAATTAAAACAAATTCCACGCGATGACTTCACAGCGAACTTGAAGGAACATTGTTCAGCTTTATTTGCAGGGAAGTCCAAAAAACCCAAGGCACAATTTTAGGTTTATGCTAACGAGCATTGTTTTCAATGTTCACTTTATAGATGATAGTAATGCTTTGTCTTTTTTCCTTTGATAAAAGGGTCATAAACGTGAACATAGGCTGGTTGTTCATTCTCTAGATGACAGTAATGCTTTGTCTTTTTTCCTTTGATAAAAGGTTGATAAACGTGAACATAGGTTGATTGTTCATTCTCTAGATGACAGTAATGCTTTGTCTTTTTTCCTTTGCTAAAAGGGTCATAAACGTGAACATAGGCTGATTGTTCATTCTCCAGATGGCAGTGACCCTTTGCCTCGTTGTTCCGGTTGTTGAATTCTCCACTGAAGATAGTTCAAATGTCAGTTTTGTGGATAGTAGTCATTGTTTGTCTAGATTGTTTCCTCATTATGTTGATTTTGTACACCAACATGATCGCATTTATTGTTCGGGCGGATTGTTTTCCTTTTTATTGAAGTATTATATGAACTGTATAGTATTGACTATTTGGTTCGGTTTTGTCGTTTCTGTCAACTTCTCATATGAACAGTATTTGAATTGTTTGGTATGTAGATGGAATGACTTATTTGTTGGGGGGTGGGGGGCTTCGTTGTTAAATTCCCATGTGAACATTATTTTAGACGTTCTTTTGGTCGGTGCATTGATTATTTGGTTGGTTTGGGGGTGTTTTGTTTCTTTGTTCTTAAGACAATACTAATCTGAATGTGCCATGGATAGCGTTTATCATTTACTTCCATGGCTTTTTTCCTTCTGTGAAGCATTCTCTTGATCTGTTAGAAGCGGTCATCCCCAGCTGAACTGTCATTGTGTTTAGGAGCAAGGGGCACACTGCGACCCTGCACCAGCTGCTTCTCGCCCAGAGCTTTGAGGGGGGGGGGGAGGAAGGGGGGATCTTATTTCTGGGCCATCACAGCGACCACTTATCGCCCTGCCATGAGTCGTGTGCATAGAACGCGCTACTTGTACTACACCCACTTTCTGGATCATGTCAAGTGTTCAAGTCGTGTCCAGTTCGCCAGCGTTTCAAGTGTATACGATTGTTACGCTGTATTCCACTTTTAGACATACTACCTTTACCTGCTCTAGCGTGAGAGCAGTATGACAACGGGTCTTAGGTTGTCGAAAATGATGAGCATTACCAAAGAGGTTGTCGGCCAGTTTTGCGTTAGTGTGGTGTGGTGTGGTGTGGTGTGGTGTGGTGTGTGTGTGTGGTGTGGTGTGTGTGTGGTGTGTGGTGGTGTGCGTTTAAATTTTAAAAAGGGGGGGTTTTGGGCGTTTTCTTTTAACCCCTTTGAAGTATTTAATTTTTTGGGGGAAATTAGGGGGGGGGTTTTGTTTTTTGGTTTTAACCCAAAAGGATTTTTTGGGTTTTTTTTATTGTTTTTTGGGGGTTTGGGTGTTTTGTTTTTTCTTTTTTTTTTTTTTAAAAGGGGGAAATTTTTAAAAAAAAAATTTTTTTTTTTTTTTTTTTTTTTTTAAAAAAAAAATTTTTTTAAAAATTTGGGGGGGGGGTTTTTTTTTTTTTTTTTTTTTAAAGGGTGAGGAGGTTTTTTCTTTCCAGGGCTTTTTTTTTGTAAGATTTTTGATTGTTAAAAATTTTTTCACTTTAAAGGTTTCTTTTTTGGAAGAAGGGGGAATGGACCGACCAGGGGCCCCCCCCAGGTTTGGGGGGGGGGGGGGGGGGGGGGGGGGTTTTAAATTTTGGGCCTAAAGGAAAACCCGCTCAGAGGGGTTGTTTTTAAAGGTTTTTAAAACCAAAAAATTTTGGAAAATTTTTAAAAACCCTTTCCCCCTTTAGGGTGCGATTGTTACGCTGATTTTTAAAAATTTCCCTTTTGTTGGTGGGAAGTTGAAAGGGGCTTTTTAAAAAAATTGGAATTCCAAAATTTCCCCTTTTTGGGGGGGTTTTTTTTTTTGGTTTTGGTGTGGTTTGGGGTTTTTGGGTTTTTTTGGGGGGGGGGGGGGGGGGGGGGGGGGGTTTTTTTTGGGGGTTTGGGGGGGTTTGGGGTTTTTGAAGGTTGTCCCCAAGGGGGGCCCCCATTTTTTTAAAAAACCCCTTTTTTTGTTTTGAGGCCCCCCCAAATCCCCCTTTTTTTTTGGGGGTTTAAAATTTAAATTTTTAAATTTTTTTTTTTTGGGTTGGGGGTTGAATAAAAAGCCCCATAGGGAATTATTTTCAAAAAAAAAAAAAATTTTGGTTTTTTTTTTTTGGGTTAAAAAATGGGGGGAAAAAAAAAGGGATTTTTGTTTTAAAAAATTTTTTTTGAGGGGGGGTTGTTTTTAAAAATATTGAACCATTTTTTTTAAATAAATTTAATTTTTTTGTTTTTAGGGAAAAATAATTTTATTTAAGGCCCTTAATTTGCCTTTCGTCCCTCAGATTTTAAAAAAACAAATTTTTTTTTAAAATTTGGGTTTGAAATTTTTAAAAAAAATTTTTTTGGTTTTTAATTCATTTCAAACCGTTTTCCAAGAAGTTTTTTTTCCAACCCTTTTTCCCAACAAAACAAGAAGAAAATTTTATAAAAGGGTTCTTTTTTTAAAATTTTTCTTGCGTCCCAAAAAAATTAAATTTTCCTTTTTTTCCCCAAAAAAAAAAAGGGAGAAGAAAATTTTTCCCCAAATTTTTTAAAATTTTTTTTTTTCCCCCCCTTTTTTAAAACTTCCCAAATGTTTATACTTAAAAATTTTCCCCAACTTCTTAATACGCCCCTCAGTTTTTTTTAAAAAGGGGAGGTTTACCAAAAACAAAAAAGGGGCAACCCAAATTTGAAAAAGGGGGAAAGAAAAAAAAAAACCCAAAAAAATTTTTTCCCCAAAACAAAAAACTAAAATTTAAATTTTCCAAAAAACTCTACAACCCGGTCAAAAATTCTTTTTCCCACCCAAACCCCTTTTTTTGAAAAACCCTTTTAAAACAAAAATTTAAAACTTCATTTTTTTTTTCTCCCTTTTCCAAAAAAATTTTTTTCCCCCCCCAAGGTCCACCCCCTGCCCCCTCCCCTTTTTGGGGATTTTTTCCTCAAAAAAAAATTGAAAAAAGCTTTTAAAAATCTTAAAAATTTTCCCAAAAATCCCCTTTTTCTCAATCCTTAAAGGGGGCCCTTTAAAAAATTAAAACTCCAAAAAAAAAACCCCCCTTAAAAAAAACCCCCAAAAAAAAATAAACCCCGCCCCAAAAATTTAAAAATTATGGGGGCCCCAAAACTTTTTTTTCCAAAAAATATGAAAAATCAAAAACAGCCAACAGTTTTCAAAAAATTTTTCCCCTTTTTCAGTTCCTACCCCCACCACAGCACCGAAACCCCCTGCCCACTTTAAACACTTTATTGCTTTGTTGGGGAAAAAAACTCCCTGCCCCCTCTTTTGATTGTCTGCAGCTTTGATACCAAGATCATCTTCTTTTTCTCGCCTCCAAAAAAGTTTGGGATTAACGGGACAGCCCCCACCTGGGTTTCTTATACCCCAAGACCGGTTCCGAAAGTTATTGAAAAAAAAATTCAAAAAACGTTTTAAAAAGGGGTGGAGTCCCCCAGGGTTTAGTCCCGGGCCCGTTCTCTTTACCTCAACTCCCACTCTCAATTAAAAACAAACCATTTGATCATCATTTCATGCCCATGATATCAGTTTCAGTGCGCGATACTGTTTGGGAAAAATTGCCTTCCCCCCTTTACTAGTCCTCTGCCTTAAGACTTTCAAAACTGGATACTCCCGAAAAAGTTCAACTTAATGCCCAAAAAACCGAAGCCATTTTTCATAGGGACCCAACTAAATTCCTCTTTCGCAACAATTCAAAAGAAATGGGGAATACGTCGTTTTCCCTTTTTCCAATTGTGAGTTTTAGGGGTAGTTTTTGACAAACCTCTCTATGAAAAAATTTATCACCAAATTTCCATCTGCTACTATCAATTCGGCGATAGCGCGATTCGCAAGTATCTGTCCATGATGCAAAATTCCAGTTGTCACATCTTCATTTTTTCACTTTTGACTACGTAATTCTCTTTTTGACTGGGTACCCGCATCACTATCCTCTCTTTCAACGCTCAAAAATCTGCAGTCGACTGGCCAAAAAAAAAAAAAAAAATTGAACAATCACTCTCTTCTCGATCTTTCACTGGTTGCCCTTCTCCAAAAAATGGAGTATAAAATCAATCCCCCTTTTTTAAATGTCTCCACAAATTGACCCTTTATCCTGTAACGTCCTTACCTGTACACCTCCCGTTCCCCCTTCGTTCAGCGCAGTACTTTTGCTTTCGCCCCCCGATTCAAACAAACCCCTGTTGGCCCGCCCTTCTCTGTTTGGTCCTTTCCCCCCTGGAATGACCCCCTCTTTCACTTCGCCCAAAAACCTTCACTTGATCCCCTTTAAACCAGTCAAAAAACACTTATTTCTACCTGGACTTTCCCCCCCCTTTCTGTCCCCCAATTTTTTTAAAGCATCTTTACCTTCTAAGTGTTGTTCGTTTTGTGTGGGAGTTGTGGGGGTGTGTGTGGTGTGTTTGTGTTTTTGGGGTGTTGTGTGGTTTTGTGTGTGTGTTGCGTGGGTTTTCGTGCGAAGTCGCGCGATGGGTTTGAAATTGTTGTTCATTATGTTTAAGGAGAATTGCTGCGTAAATGATTGAGTGCAAAAGCGCTTCGTTTGTTTTTTTTTTTCAAGATCAGGTTATATAAAATTCCATATTTTTTATTTTATCATTATTATTATCACCGGGGTTTGGACCGGTTGTCGCATGATGGAAGCTGAGTGGGACGGACATGGGGGGCCCCCAGCCTCCTGATCCCTCCCCTGTACACTGTTTACAGACCACATTATGCCCCCGTTCCTTAAAACCCCTGCTAGGTTCTTTGTTTTCCTTGTTTTTTTTTATGGCAAATCAGATGATGAAGCTCTAAAATATTCCTGTTTTTTTTAAGTCTCCCCCGGGGTGCACACAAACCACGCTTTGGGGCGGAAACAGGATGCCCGCACACGGCCTTCCCCACACATCGCGTGCACGCCACGCGCGCGCGCACCAAAAAGAACCACGCGCGGCGGCGCGACGCGCAGAAAACTGTCCCCTTTTGAAAAAATCTTGGCCCCTTTTCCCCGCCCAGGGCCCTGTTAATGTTGTTTCCCCTTTTTCTGCTTTCCCCATCCTGTTTTTAAAGGGAAAAAGCCATGTTCCCTCTTCGTCTGCATCCCAGTCCTTTTTTTTTGGAAAGCCCCGTTCAAACCCCTTTTGTCTGGCATCCCCAGTCCTTTATTTAAAGGAAAAACCCGTTCAACCTCTTCAGTTCATCACAGTCCTTTTTTAAATGAAAAAAAACCCCGTTCAATCTTCAGTCTGACATCCACAGTCCTTTTTTAATGGGAAAAGCCCATGTTCAACCTCTTCAATCTGACATCCACAGTCCTTTTTTAATGGGAAAAGCCCATGTTCAACCTCTTCAATCTGACATCCACAGTCCTTTTTTAATGGGAAAAGCCCATGTTCAACCTCTTCAGTCTGACATCCACAGTCCTTTTTCAATGGGGAAAAGCCCATGTTCAATGTTGTTGTTCAGTGCTGCTTCTCTTCACTGCGACATGCACAGTCCTGCCAAAGTTTTGCAGACTCCCAGGACAGACAGAATCATCAGTGCTATCGTCACTTTTCGGCAAACATTACATCACTCACTAGAGAAAGTTTCAGCAAAAGGTTCTCAGGTAAAACCAGCATGTATTTTGCCCCGAAAGCTGCTACCCTGATGACCCCTGTAAGGAAGCTGGGGAACCACGGGTCAATGCCTGCCCTGAAAGGATTTAGCGCTGACGTTGTCTTTCGTTTGTATTTACTTTAAAAGGAGCATGATGTTGAAAGAGGAGTACATGTTTTTTGTGAATGTGAACAAAGATAATATACTTGATCCTCATTATTATCGTCATGCTGTGACACAGGTGTGCTGTACAATATGGTGTACTACTTCAAAGTGATATCCACCAGAGAGTACCATATTCCTCCTGTTGAGGCACATTGAAAAGTATAGTATATGCTGCAGATGTACATCAATATATATTTACTTTGATCAAAATCAATAGTGTCGCAGTTCAATGATTTTTGTTGATTTTTTAAAAAATGGCTATGTTCACTTTTTGTTGTAGTGCCAGTGTCAGCAGGAAGCAGTCTTACTCTAGCATGAGGGGAAAGAGAGCGTGTCTTGGACAGGAATTATGCAACGCTTTGCTTTCATTCCCTGCAAGAAAGGGGTGCACGCGTGCGCGCGCGCACACACACACACACACACACACATGCACGCACGCACGCACACAGCTATGTATGCATATATTATTTTTCTTGTGTTTGATTTGTATGGCTTATCAGTGTTTAGTGGGTTTGTTATTCTATGTATGCATATTCATATATATTACCATTCTTATCGTTATTTTTTATCATAGATAGATGGCTTAATGGTTAAAAAAAACACAGCATTGCTTTTTCAGTGTAAAGGTAAGGTGTCCCATAACCTATAAGGTCGTAGGGGGGAGGGGGGCGAGGCGTCAGAGACCTCACTTCTCTAGGGCCAGCATATTGAGGGCGGCGCCAATCTCCTCTCCCTCGCTGCTTTACCTTCCCTGACCCTAAAAGAGGGCAGGTACCCATTTACAGCTGCATGAACTGAGGGAATGTACTGACGCCAAGGCGCGCAAACGGTCACCCATCCAAGTGGTAACCACGCCAGACTCTGCTTATCTTGGCTGGGGGAAAGCGAGTGCTCCGACCACTGAGCTATCCCGTCACTGTACCATCAGTAAGAAAAAACAAGAATTTGACAGCTAGAGAGTTGCCACTATAGGGCCACCCGCCATCAAATTACACTTCAAAAGAGACCCTGCTCTTTTGGCGCCACTTCAGTTCACCTCATATGGACATATACACATACAAAGTATTCATGAGTTGCCTACGTCTTTGTTCTTTCAAATCATTCTGTATGCTCCACTTAAATGCTGACCATTGTTCTCTATCCGGAAAGAAACCACATTGCAGCATGGTTTAGTCAGGACAAACGCTAATCATTAGTCTCTGTATAAACACACTTGTCAGCATCACTTAGTCAGGGTGATGCATCTCGTCTTCTTTCTAAAAATAATTGTATTTCATGTGTGTCATGTACTGGGATTAACTACACGATTGTTTGTTACAAGGGGGAAAAATATTACCAACTGAGATAACGTCAACAACTTTCAAAAGTGCTGATCATAGTGGAAAAGCTGATGCCTGTAGTTTTGGATATAATATGATATCATATATATGTATTATGTATATATCAATATAATATATTATATATATATATATATATATATATATATATATATATATAATAATTTGAGAAAATATAGTGAGGAAAAACAAAAGTGTGTGTGTCTGTGTGTGTTTGACGGCTTTTTTCAAGAAGCTGAGTAAGCAAATGTGTTTTTTTAATGGGATTTAAATGTGGCTGACATATTTTGGGCATTCTGAAGCTGTCATAAACCTAATTTATGGTGATTTTTTATTAATCCTTTTTTGCAATTTTATTAGGGTTTTTTGTTATTTTTTGGTCTGTTTATCTAAAGTGATACCTTTTGACCGCATGTCATGTTGCAAATGATGCATACACATCCTTGAGGCGCGGGGGAAGGAGGGTTTACAAAATAGTCAGTTTATGGATGTGACGTGGATAAAATTACGCACACATTCGCGTGGACACACGCGCGTGAATTATGTAATAGTAGTAGCCATACCAATGAACTGTACTTCAGCTTAGGTTATCTTATCTATGGGCGAAATATGTATCATAGTAGGAGTCATACCAATGAACTAGTGCTTCAACTTAGGTTATCTTATCTATGGGCGAAATATGTATCATAGTAGGAGTCATACCAATGAACTAGTGCTTCAACTTAGGTTATCTTATCTATGGGCGAAATATGTATCATAGTAGGAGTCATACCAATGAACTAGTGCTTCAACTCAGGTTGTCTTCTTTCTGCATGGTTTATGAATACACCTCACTTCTCTGATGAAACTTAGAATCCCCCGCCCCTTTCCTTCTCTATTTCTCCCCCCCCCCCCCCCCCTTCTTTTCCCTCTGATGTTACGATCATCTCTCTTGACTAGTGGGAAGCAAGGCTTTGTGGAGATGCGGGGGGGGGGGGGGGGGACCTCCAGTGTAGGCAGTCTCCTGCCCCGTCTCTGCCTGAAATGTCCTCTTCTCTATCACTCTCCCCGGCCTTGCCCGTTAGTTGTGATTTTTCGCTTTGCTTCCTCTGTTTGTGGCTACTTTCTGCCATCTCAGTCTGGTGATCGCCTTTCTATGAAAGAAAGCTTTGAGCGCTTTTTTCTCTTTTTTCCTTCGTTATAAGACAGAAGTATCATTTATGGGTGTGTTTTTTTTACCAACTACTGAAATGTCAGATTGCAAACTTTGCGATAGTGCAGGACTTCTATTCAGCAACGTCAGCTGCTTCTGTTTGTAGTTGTTATAGATTTTGTTCTCATGCCCGATAAGTGTGTGTGTGTGTGGTGCGTGTACGCGTACGCGCGCGCGCGCACGTGTTGTATGTGTTACTGTGTGTGTTTGTGTGTGTTTGTGTGTGTGGTGGTGTGTTTGTGTGTGTGTGTGTGTGTTTTGTGTGTATGTGTGTGTGGAGGGGAGCGGGATGATGACACAAACGGATAGCGTCGTGAGAGTGGTGTATTTTGCTTGATTTTTGTTCAGTTTTGTTTGTTGTGTGTGTGTGTGTGTGTGGTGTGTGTGTGTGTGTGTGTGTGTGTGTGTGTGTGTGTGTGTGTGTGTGTGTGTGTGTTGTTGGATTGTTTTGTTTTGTTTTGTTTTCCCTGGGAGGGGTGTATACTACTTTAAATCACGGCAGATCTCTGCGTGAAACTTGGACAGCTCTCTCCGGGGAGAGTACGTCGCCACAAACTTGAGCCCCTTGTTTCACTTTCCTGTGAGCACTGGCAGTTGTTTCCCTTTCCTGTGAGCACTGGCAGTTGTTTCACTTTCCTGTGAGCACTGGCAGTTGTTTCACTTTCCTGTGAGCACTGGCAGTTGTGTCCCTAGCAGAAAGGCTCGTTTCTACATAGTTGTCTGGTCAGATCAGAGACACCTCTCTTGTTGCTGCGTGTTCTTTTACGTGCGATGAATGCGTGCTGCATACGTGACCTCGATTTATCGTCTCATCCGAAAGACTAGCACCCAGACAACCACTCGCGGCCTAGTGGATGGGGAAGGGGGAGTTTCGGGCACAAACAGGAATCGAACCCGCACCTCTCGCTTTGTAAGCAGGCGCGTTACCTCAAGACCAGGGACCCAGGAGGCGTCATCAGCAATCCCCTGCCCTCCTGCCTGGTGTGGCTTCATGCTGTGAAGGCCTGGTGTCTCAGGGCGGCTTCATACTGCTTGCCTCCTGATGCTCCAGAGTCAAGCTGTTGACTGAAGACATCAGCTGTGTTGTTGGTGTGGTTGTTGTGGTTGTGGTTGTGGTGGTTGTTGTTGTTTCGGTGGTGGTGGTGGTGGTGGTGGTGTGCTTTTTTTTCCATTTTTCAGACTCGGATGTTAGGGTGATTTAGTGTAGAAGGCTGTCCTTGGTTTGGAAGAACCTGCTGTTGTTTGTTGTGTTGTTGTTTGTGGTTGGGTTGGGTGTTTTTGTGTTGGGTTGGTTGGGGTTGTGTTGGGGTTGGGTTGGGTTATGTTGTGTTTCGTTGGGGTTGGGTTGGTTGTGTTGGTTGCGGTTGGTTGGTTGGGTTATGTTGGGTTGGGTTGGGTTGGTTGGTTTTGGGTTGGGTTGGGTTGGGTTGGGTTATGTTGGGTTGTGTTGTGTTGGGTTGGGTTGAATTTAGGGCTGGCGTGTGAACACTGGATAGGGCGTTGGCAGTGGGGCAGGGTTTTCAGCAAGGAGAAATGAAAATACTGATTCTACATACGTCTCCAAAAAACAGCAGCAACAACAACAACAGAAACAACAACAACAACCACAGCGCCATGTTGAAGAAACTAACAATATCCATGTCTACGCCGAGCTGATGCCGATAGTTGCTGAGTAAATAAATAGTTCACGTCTTTGTCTGGGGGAGGGGGGAGGGGAAGGGAAGGGTGTCCTTTTATTCTATTATTTTATTACTTTCGCCCTGGAACCTATGACCTCTGTTTTCAGAAATAGGCAGAACTACAGTTACCTGTGTTCATTTGTAAGTCCATTATTCCAACCAGCTGATGGATTGTCTTTGAAGGGTCTGTGAGTCTGGCTTCCTACTGGTCTTGTAGTCAGCAAGTCTGTGTTCATTTGTAAGTCCATTATTCCAACCAGCTGATGGATTGTCTTTGAAGGGTCTGTGAGTCTGGCTTCCTACTGGTCTTGTAGTCAGCAAGTCTGTGTTCATTTATAAGTCCATTATTCCAACCAGCTGATGGATTGTCTTTGAAGGGTCTGTGAGTCTGGCTTCCTACTGGTCTTGTAGTCAGCAAGTCTGTGTTCATTTGTAAGTCCATTATTCCAACCAGCTGATGGATGTCTTTGAAGGGTCTGTGAGTCTGGCTTCCTACTGGTCTGTAGTCAGCAAGTCTGTGTTCATTTATAAGTCCATTATTCCAACCAGCTGATGGATTGTCTTTGAAGGGTCTGTGAGTCTGGCTTCCTACTGGTCTTGTAGTCAGCAAGTCTGTGTTCATTTATAAGTCCATTATTCCAACCAGCTGATGGATTGTCTTTGAAGGGTCTGTGAGTCTGGCTTCCTACTGGTCTTGTAGTCAGCAAGTCTGTGTACATTTACAAGCTTTTTTAACAGATGTCGTTTCATGCTATAGTAGACTTTTTTCTACTTTATGGGTAGCAACACTTTCTTTCTACTTAAAGAGTAACAATGTAACCACTGAATAACATGGCGGCTGCACTGCGCATATGGCATTAACGAGATGTTACTTTTAATGACTTCGCGTGCAAGGCAATATACTTGTTGCTTTATATATATATATATATATATATATATATATATATATATATATATATATATATATAATTGTGTGTGTGTGTGTGTGTGTGTGTGTGTATGTGTGTGTGTCTGTGTGTGTGTGTGTGTCTGTGTGTGTGTGTGTGTCTGTGTGTGTGTGAGACTGCAAGGGCTGGATGAAAAAAACTGTATCAATTTTATCTGTAACCCTTGAGAATAAAGACTCTTCTCTCTCTCTCTCTCTCTCTCTCTCTTCTCTTCTCTCCTCTCTCTCTCTCTCTCCTCTCTCTCTCTCTCTCTCCTCTCTCTACTCTCTAAGTCTGTCTCTGTCTATTTGTCTCTGCTCTGTCCTGTCTGTCTGTCTGTCTGTCTCTCTTCTCTGTCTCTGTCTCTCTCTCTCTCTCTCTCTCTCTCTCTCTCTCTCTTCTCTCTCTCTCAATGTGGGACACCAACTCAGCGTTTAAATCCTCTTCTTGAAATAGACAGCTTGTTTCTCTGTATGTAGGGCTATATGTCAGGTGTGCCATTTGTTGGTCTGTTTTCTGTATGTAGGGCTATATGTCAGGTATGCCATTTGTTGGTCTGTTCTCTGTATGTAGGGCTATATGTCAGGTATGCCATTTGTTGGTCTGTTCTCTTGTAAAGTTCGACTATAAAGTTATTCTGCAATCTGTATGCTTTCATTTTGATCAAAATGTTGGTCTCCTTTTCTTTTCTTCTTTTGTTTTCTTTCTAATTTCTGTTGCAATTTTGATTATCATGCACCACAGTTTTATTCTGTTTACCCTGGACAGCATTGGTTGTGTGTGACCTGTCATGGTGCCTGCTGATTTTTCCCACGTTGGAATACTCTGCATCAACCCAGCAGACTGCCCTGAACGGTGTTTCTGTGGAGAAAATAGTGTTGTCAACTAGACCTATTATTTGTAAAGCAAAATGCTCCCTCCCTCTCTCTCTCTCTCTCGTTTCTCTCTCTCTCTCTCTCTCTCTCTCTCTCTCTCTCGCTCGCTCTCTCTTCTTACTTACATATATATATATATATATTTATATATATATATATATATATATAGAGAGAGAGAGAGAGAGAGAGAGAGAGAGAGAGAGATAGATAGATATAAATATATATATATTGGGGGGAGTGATCCCCTTTGGGAATAGCCTGTTTTATTTGTCTGAAAAAAATCGGCTGTATTTGAAGTCATGTGTATTCCAGACATAATCCACTGTTGCTTGTTTCCAGCACAGACATCTGTTGCTACTTACAACTAAGATCATGATTTCTCTATCTACACTCAGGTTTTAACAAAGCAGTTGTCAGCTATAGATGATTTACTTTGTTGCTTCTGTTTGTTGTTGACCTAGCTTTTAAGATCATGATCATAAAGGGTGTTGTTTTTGCTGATCTTGTGATTACAGTTGTTATACCTTCATTTCAGTTCTTGTTATGGAAAATGATATCAGTGTTGAATTGTCATGTTTACTACACACAGTCAGAGAATGTAGGGACTGGGTTTGGAAAGTGATATCAGTGTTGAATTGTATTATATACTACACTACACACAGTCAGAGTGTGTGGGGCTAGGTTAAAAAGTGAGCTCTGTGTTGAATTGTCATGTTTACTACACACAGTCAGAGCGTGTAGGGGCTAGGTTAAAAAGTGATATATCTGTTGAATTGTCATGTTTACTACACACAGTCAGAGTGTGTGGGGCTAGGTTAAAAAGTGATATATCTGTTGAATTGTCATGTTTACTACACACAGTCAGAGTGTGTGGGGACTGGGTTTGGAAAGTGAGCTCTGTGTGGACATGTCTGCCACAGACATCACAGAACTATGTCACTGCAGGGAACAAAGGCTGCTCTCTCTCTGTGAGAGTATAAGTATTGGGTTATTATTAAGATGTATCCCTACAGGCGTGGACTGGATGTAAAAAAGCACATGAGTGCTTATTCATAATCCTCGAAATAAAAGAATGTGTCATTGTCATTGTTATTATCATTGTCTCTCTCCAGGGAGAGCACTTTGGCTGACTGCAGCCCACCCCCAACCTTCTTCCCTCTGTTCATCCTGTCTGCGTGTTTGTGTCTCTATGGTGGGGATTTTTGTGCAGGGTTTTGCTACAGACCATTCTCTTGTTGCTGTGGGTTCTTTTACATGCATTAGAAAATGTGTGTTGAGCATGCAGCATGCAACACATGATGGTCACATCTAACTGAACCACTTGCCCCCAAACTACCACAATGCACCGGGAATCCTCCACCTGTCAGTTCCCACCAGAGTGGAACATGACACCTGTCCCTTTCTAAGAAGGGCGGGCTA
>CM054147.1:1057257-1092257 GCA_028751875.1 Rapana venosa | reverse complement strand
GAAGATTTATGAAGTATTTGATATTTAGTGTTAGTTTCGAAAGACAACTCAAGGCATTTTTTTTAGGATAAGATTAAAAGCATTCACAACAAAATTCAGCAAGGATGTCAAATGCTTATGTGGTGAATATATTTCAAATAGCCATATCATACTTGAATGTGAGAATTGAAAACCTTATCTCCCTGCCTTTTCTGTTAGCAATGTAAAGCTAACGTTTGACACTGCTAAAGGTTTATTATTAAGTTCTATAGGGCACTTATTGTAGTTGTAGTTCTCTTCGAATTTCATTTTTTTGAAAAATGTTGTTTTTGATCTGTTTATGTTAAGAATACTATTTGTGTATTTCACTTGTTGTTACTCTTTATTACATACACACATACTCACACGCACGCACGCAGAACACAGAGTAGATCTATCTATCTATCTATCCATCTCTTTCATTCAGTCTCCTATTTTAGGGCCGTCTGGTATCACTTAAAGTGGAAAGACGTTAAAACTGAAGACTTACTTACTTGCTTTGTCCTTAACCTTACTACAACATTATTATTTACATGTCTGCTGCACATTTTGGTTGGATGGGTAATCATAAAGTTTTACAGTTGTACTTCCTATACAACAAAGTCATTCCAAAAACGCATGATATTAATGCCTTAATTGATTGTCCAGGCTGTCATTCACTGTGCTGTTTTACAGGATAATGCTGTGTTTTATGCCCAGTCCCCGTGCCCCAGTGATTGGCCGTGAAGCTCATCACACTAAGCAATTCATGGTCATTGTCTGTGCCTCCATGGCCTGTCTCTGCTCCTTTGTCTGATTCCCTGGTCAGCTGTGGACAAACTTCAGGCAGCGGAAGTCAACAGGAAGGCAGTGACCATGCAAGAACTGTGCTGCTGACCATTGCCGTCAGAGCAACAGGAAGCGCACAGTGACCCACAGTGAAGGTTCTGTGCTGGCACAGTGCCAGAAACAAGCCTGTTCTCACAGAGGCCCAGGATGCCTCTCCTTCTGGAAGAACGGTGAGAGGGCTTACACCGTGACTCTATGATATCATTTAGCAACACCTATAGCCTCCATATGCATTCATGTCCATTTTGCCTTGTTTTGGTACTGAGTCATAATTATAATATGAGAAACATACATACACATGTGCGCGCTTGCTTCCGCGCTCACACGCGCGCACACACACACACACATACATACACATACATACACACACTGACATACAGAGAGAGACAGACAGACAGGCATACAGAGACAGAGGTTTTCTCCATGAAAGAATTCAGGGGAAAAATGCATTACTTCTAAAGAAAATAGCCTCTAAAACCTCAAACAAAACCGAAACTTGTATAGGTCGTCTTTGAAGTTTCCACCTCAACCAGTGAACCAGAATGGCGTTGCGTTATGGATTCAGACTGCCAGACTTGTGCCATGTCTTTTCATTCTGTCTGGCTTTCTGATCCTACAAGTTCGCTGTGTTTTCTGATCCTACAAGTTCGCTGTGTTTTCTGATCCTACAAGTTCGCTGTGTTTTCTGATCCTACAAGTTCGCTGTGTTTTCTGATCCTACAAGTTCGCTGTGTTTTCTGATCCTACAAGTTCGCTGTGTTTTCTGATCCTACAAGTTCGCTGTGTTTTCTGATCCTACAAGTTCGCTGTGTTTTCTGGAACAGAGGCGTGACTCTGCCGCCTTGGCCCAGTGGTTTAAGGGAAGAATCCTGCCTGGAGGGTCAGTGTCCGGAATCTGTCTGAGAATTCAGGGATGTGAGAGTGCCGCTGTTGGCTCCTCTTCCCAGTACTGAGCATGCAGTTGACTCCACTGAAGACTGGGACCACATGGGTGATGCGGGAAGGAGTGCTGGCTGCTTGGCAGTGATGCCGGTATCTGTGTGTTGGAGCACTGAGAGTCTGCAGCCTGGCCAGGTCCCTGTCCTCACCTCGTGCTGATCAGCGTCCTCGCCCCAAAAGAGGGCTGAATGCAGTTCTGGGGCATCCCTCCCTCCCTCCCCGAGCCTGGCCTCACTGTCGGCCATCTGACTTTCTCCTTCCTTTCCAAATAAGTGTGTGGTCAGCTGTGTTGACATGTGGAGTCCCTTCATGTCCGGCCTTTCCTTCAGTCCAGTGTCACGACTAACTAAAGTAGGCGTGGTCCTCAACTGTGGGTTTGCAGATTCAATTCAATCCTGTGCATGTTCAATCAGGACAGGCTCCACTCGCCACCATGATAACCCAACAGCAATGCTGGGTCACTTCTGACTTGGGACCTCATGGGGGCCCTGACACTGACAGAGTCCTGTGCTGGATTCTGGATTTAGACAGGACGAATCTGAGTGTGGCTGTGTGTGGTCAGGTCAGGATGAACAGCGGAGGAGCATCTGTGTGGTAGCTCACAGAAAAACGCTGCAGTTAAACCACACACTGTCATGGGAGATGGAACAGTGCCAGCAAAACCAGGTATGTACAGTCCACGAAAGTAGATGAACAAAAATGAATCAATGCAACGATGTAAAATAGCTAAATAAATCTGAAAAACAGAACAATATTTCACAACAAAAAGGAGAACTGGGTACATAGCGTTAGAGAACATACATCAACACTGGATAAAAAAACAACCATTTAAAAACGAAATGTGATCTTTTTCTACACACAAACACACACTGCTGCAGTTTTGAATCTTTTTTTCCATAAAAAGACGGTTGGAGAAGTAGAAATTACTGATTTGATGCGCCAGTTATTCAGCGTCCATCGATTTTCTGTGTTGTTCACTTTCACCACTGAGGTCTGAAGGCCAGGAGCTGATTGGCTGCTCTTACCCAGTGTCAGTGTCCACTGCTTCCCGCCACAGAGCCATTCCTGTGACTGGTCGTGTAGCCATCCTTGCCTTCGCCTTTTCACTGGCTGCCTGTCGGCTTTTGCTCAGGGAGAACAGCAGATCTGTAATCGCTCTGTACATGAACACCAGCAACCAGGTGTGGAGAGTAGGCACGTACCACACACACACCACACACACACACACACGCACACACACACACACACACACACACACACACACACACACACACACACAACACACACACACACGCACACATACACAAAGTTAACCTTACATCTGGCTGCTTTGCACATTATTAACACCCTTGTTGTGTTGTATTTTCATTACTTGTCCCTATGACTGTGCTTATGCTGCACTGTCTTGGATGTCGTTTATCTTGTGTCCTGAGGTCTGCATGCATGTCAACAAAATCCTCATTTGCTTTTGCTATTTCAACATAGATTGACATTTCTTTTGAATGCTTTTATATGTCAGTTTTCTCAAATATTTTGTGAGGCCAGGATGAAAAAAGTTTGTGTGAACTTAATCTTTTACCCTCAATAAAGATCATATTGACTTTTTGACTTCACCACACACACACACACACGCGCGCGCGCGCAGCGCTGGAGAAGCGGGTGTACCCATGCGATGCTGGCTGTCTCCAAGTTAATCACACCCGAACACACACACACCCTTCAAACAGGCAGTTGACAACATGGAAATGTTGAACAATAAAGCTTGAAAAGTCCCGAGTTTCGTGAGGGATTGTAACGTGGTGTGATTGCATTAGAGTGCCAGCGGAGTCAGGCAATACAGGGGCTGTTCCCTCAACTAAACACACACCCCCTCCCCATAACCTGGGTACTGTGTAGGAGGGCGTGATACGTCAGTGGTGACCCTGTGGCATTCCTGATCTGACAGTATCTGTATTACATTCTGTGCTTCTTCAAGTCACGACAGAGATCTATGCGTGAAATTCGGGCTACTCTCACCGGGGAGAGAGCGTCGCCACAAGAGCAGCGCCACCCAAAGGTGTACCAAGGGGTGTTGAATTTCAGTCTCTCCGTTGCAGGGGACTCTTTTCCGAGAGTGCGCACGGGCATGGGCTCGGCTCTGCAGAAGTCATTCAGGTGAGACACTCCCTCCAAACGGAGGTTCCGCCTGGGGGGTGCAGGCAGAACGTCGTGTGCACACCTGCAGACCCACCTGCTGGTCCTACAGTAGCAGACTAGTCAGGGACAGCCGGATGACAGATCCGTGCATACCTAGCATGCACCTGCGGTCTGAAAAAGGGTGGACTCCGCTGAGTTCTATTAGCCTTCGAAATCAAAGCGCCTGAAAACGTCAGCGCAGTGCTCCAATGACTCCTTGGGGAGTTACAGAAGCAGTCAATCAAGTACTTACGAACTGTGCCCTCCCTGACATGACTGAACGTCCACCTGACAAATGAACTGTAACTGCCTCCATAACAAACGAACTGTAACTGTCCACCTGACAAATGAACTGTCCACCTGACAAATGAACTGTAACTGACTCCCTGACAAACGAACTGTAACTGTCCACCTGACAAATGAACTGTAACTGTTTCCCCTGACAAATGAACTGTAACTGACTCCCTGACAAACGAACTGTAACTGTCCCCTGACAAACGAACTGTAACTGTCCACCTGACAAATGAACTGTCCACCTGACAAATGAACTGTAACTGACTCCCTGACAAACGAACTGTAACTGTCCACCTGACAAATGAACTGTAACTGTTTCTCCTGACAAATGAACTGTAACTGTCCCCTGACAAATGAACTGTAACTGTCCCCCTGACAAACGAACTGTAACTGTCCCCTGACAAATGAACTGTAACTGTCTCCATGACAAATGAACTGTTACTGCCTCCCTGACAACGACTGAACTGTCCTGCTAACTGTACTCCCCTGACAAATGAACTGTAACTGTCCCCCTGACAAACTGAACTGTAACTGTCCCCCTGACAAATGAACTGTAACTGTCCACCTGACAAATGAACTGTAACTGTCCCCCTGACAAATGAACTGTAACTGTCCCCTGACAAATGAACTGTCCACATTCAACAATGGTACTCGTCCTTGTCCCATCATCAGTAGTACTGCTATCCTTTCCACAATGGCCGGCTGGTTTTTATTGGACTGGGGGACATTTTTTTTTGGGGGGGGAGAGGTTGAAGGGCTGTTTGTTGTGTCGGGGGAGGGCGGGGTTCTTTTACTTTTTCCAGTTATATTGTTTATCAATTCGGCAGCAGCACTAAGATTGTACAAAGTGTTTTATTGATTTATGTTCCTTTGAAGAAACAAGGTTGCCTTTACATTACTTTAAACTGCACCGTGTATACCTCCAACACACAAACCGACAGACGCAAGCAGATGAAGAAGCGAAGAACAGACAGACAGACAGACAGACAGGCAGACTGGCAGACTGAATGACAGGTCAACATACAAGTCAACAGATAGACTAATTGACTATCAGATGACGGACGGACAGACAGACAGACAGAAAGACAGACATGACACATTAATTTTTGGGGGATGTTTATTTCCCAATACTTTGAGCTGAAACACTTTTTGCGGGAAATGTATCCAGAGACAAAAGTTATGATTAATATTTAATGAGGATAGACCCATGATTGCTTCTGCACAAAATACTAGCTGGCTGCATCCAGTTTGACAACATTCAGTGATCCTGATTTATTTCTGTCTGTATCTGTGTCTATATGTTTCTGTTTCTCTCTATATATATCTTTCTCGCTCTTCGTCTGTCTGTCTGTCTGTCTGTCTGTCTGTCTCTCTCTCTCTCTCTCTCTCTCTCTCTCTCTCTCTCTCTCTCTCTCTCTCTCTCTCTTCCAGTAAAGAAAGAAAAACGCCAGAAGCTGTTTCCAATGTTAGACTGAGCTGCAATGTCTGTGTTGTTTCGGGTTCCTTCTTTTGTTGTTTGTTTGTTTTAGCTTTGGTTTATGTTGTCTGTTTATTTGCTCTTTGTTTGCTTCTTGTCCTATTGTTTGGGTTTGCATTTTTTTTTTATTACAGTAGCACAGAAATGAAAAATGTTTGCCACGGAAGTCCAAGAAAGTGCATGTATTCACTGCAGGGAAGCTTGTATAGTTGCTTTTTTAACACAATGATATCAATTATTGCCGTCCTGGTTCGCTTGAAAGCTTACAAAGCCCGCTGCATTGGTCTCGCGTGTCGACTATTCCTTCTCACGACCACAGCCAGTCCAATGGCTCACGCTAGAAATAATTGATAGTGACTGCCCTCACAAAAACCAACGTCTGCTTCAAATAATGACCAGTCCAGTTTCTGTTAGGTTCTAGGCTAAGAATTATGCTGGTTTTTTAAGACTAGTCATCATGACATGATTGACAGTTCGTGCGAGGTGCGTTCAATTTCCGTGGTGTTACAGTGATTGACAGCTTGGTTTACTGTTTTGTGGACATGTAAGGGGAAGGGGGGTATCGCGGGTGGGGTGCGGGGAGGGTGCTCTCACCAGGAGGAAATCTCTCTCTCTCTCTCTCTCTGTCTCTCTGTCTCTCTCTCTGTCTCTGTCTCTCTCTCTCTCTCTCACACACACCACCATCACACACACACTCACCACTACATCACACACACACACAACTTTTTCGCACAAAGTTATTCTTTTTGAACATTTCATTCGGTTTTTTTTTATATTTATTGATAAGCTGTATTCGTTATACAATTTACGTGGATTTGTATTATTTGCTTTTACTCTGTGAACAGTTTGAATTATTACTGGTTTTCCTACTCAGGGCATGGACCGGTTGACAAGGAAAGCATGGGAACGATTATCTGTAATCCTGAGAAATATAGATTATCTTCAGCATCAGCATCAGCATCATCCAACACCACCACCACCATCATTATCTCTCGGCGTTTTGCTTGCAAAGCTTCAGTAGGTTTCCACATCGGGTTGTTACACAGAATACTTTCTTCGACATGGTAATTTCATTGCTTTCTGTCCTGTTATTGTTGTTATCGGTGGTGGTTGGTTCTTTATTCAGTTTTATCTTTCTTTATGGATCAGGTATTATCTATATTGTTTCCTAAATGGCGTCAGAGTAATTTATGTTTGGTGCTAAGAAAATTCATACAATAATAATGCCACGCCGTGTGATCGCTTTTTTTTAAATGTCGGGCTTGAATCGTGTCCTTGTTACTAGCTGTATATATATATAGAAGTTCTGAAACTTGGTTTAGCTTTCAGTCATAACAAACAATTACTTTGAACAATGGTGCACTTCGTTTAGCTTTTCCAAAACGTTGACTTTATTAACTGTTGGTGACTGATGTGTGTTTCTTAACGTTTAGAAGTGGTTCTAGCTTGAACAGCCTATTCAAAGGCTGTAGAGTAGTTTTGTTTGGTAGGGGAAAGGGGGGGGGCTGTCTATACCCCTGGCCTGTTGTTCTGGTCAGTCTGGTTTGCCTCTGTTTGGGGTTCGTTTTCTTTCAAGGAAGGGGGTGGGACTGAGCACTTTATCTTTTTTTTCAAGTTCTTGATATGAGCTTATTTTCCCTCTGGTGTTATTGGTGGTGATTGGTTCTTTATTCATTCTGATGACAGACATGTATGATGACTTTTAGTGAAAGTGATCATTGTTGAAGATATGTGGAAACTCTGGACAGGAAGCTATGTGTATGATTTGTCATTATTATTTGTTGTTTTGATGTTATGGGATACTTTGGGTGTGATTGATAGCAAGCAGCAATGCGGTGTGCGTGCGTGTGTGTGTGTGTGTGTAGTGTGTGTTTTGTGGTGTAGTGTGTTGTTTGTTGTATGTGTGTTGTGTGGTGTGTGTGCGTACGTGCGTGCGTGCGTGTGTGTGTGCGTACGTGAGTGCGTGCGTGTGTGTGTGCGTACGTGCGTGCGTGCGTGTGAGCGTGAGTGCGTGCGCACACGCGCGCGCGCTTGTGTGTGTGTGTGTGTGTGTGTGTGTGAACCTTTAGAATATAGTGTTGGAAATTCACAGTGGGACGCCTTTTCTACAAAGTGATAACTGTCTCTTTTTAGCTCTGTTCGCCTGAAATGTACCTTGATTACCTCCCTTTTTGTTTTATTTACAGGATAACAATGATTCTAAAAAATAACATATTACAAGGGGGAGGGGAGGGGGTCACAGTCTATTACACATGATTTTACCTCCGACATTTACGGGTAGCATTCATTTAACATTCAATGTTTGTCGATTCAGTAAATCAATACTGACCACTGTCATTGTTTTCCAGAAACTTACGTGAAAAGTGAAACAGTGGGAAAAACACACACACACACACACACACACAATAGGGTTGGGTATAACTTTATAATAAAGTGTCTTTTTTTCTAAACTCCTCACAAAAGCCGTATGTGCTGAATGGTTTTTTTCTGCAAGCAAATCAAATTTGGTGCGCATTTTTGAAAAGTTGGGCATTGTGCAAAATGGTAGATATATATAGATATAGATATAGATAGAGATATGTATATATTGTTTTTCAAGCACTGAATGGAAGTGGTTTTCAAAATTTCTTTATGCCCCAGCGGGTTTTACAAGTCTATAAATTAAGATGGACTTCTTATCGTGAAAGGTGTATGTGCGTGTGTGTGTGTGTGTGTGTGTGCGCGCGCGCGTGTGTGCGTGTGTGTGCGTGCGTGTGTGTGTGTGTGTGTGTGTGTGTGTGTGTGTGTGGTGTGTGTGTGTGTGTGTGTGTGTGTGTGTGTGTGTGTGGTGTAAAATAAGTTCATGCCTGACACCTGTACATAAATTCTTTCAATGCACTGTGTGTGTTTTTCATCAATAAATTTGCCGGTAACATTCTTATCTGCCCCAGCTGCTCTCACCTGCTCTTCCTCTTCCTCACCCTCTCTCTCTCTCACATTCCTCGTCTCATCTCTCTCTCTCTCTCGCCTCTCTCTCTCTCTCCTCTCTCATCCCTCTTCTACATCTCTCTCTCTCAATCTCTCTCTCCTCCTCTCCTCATTCTCTCTCTCTCCTCTCTCTCCTCTCTCTCCTCCTCCCTCTCTCTCTCTCCTCATCTCTCTCATCTCCTCTCTCTCTCTCCTCCTCTCTCTCTCTCACTCTTCTCTCCCTCCTCTCCCTTTCTCTCATCTCATCTCTCTCTCTCCTCTCCTCTCTCTTCTCTCTCTCGTCTCTCTCTCTCCTCTCAATCTCTCTCTCCCTCTCCTCTCTCCCTCTCTCTCTCTCTCCCTTCTCTCTCTTCTCTCTCTCCTCTCTCCACTTCCCTCTCTCCTCTCCCTCTCTCTCCTCTCCCTCTCTCTCTCTCTCTCTCTCTCTCCTCCCTCTTCCCACTTTCTCTCTCTCTCTCTCTCTCTCTCTCTCTCTCCCTCTCTCTCCCTCTCTCTCTCTCTCTCTCCCTCTCTCTCTCTCTCTCTCCCTCTCTCTCTCTCCCTCTCTCTCTCTCTCCTATCTCTCTCTCTCTCTCTCCCTCCTCTCTCTCTCAACTCCTCCTCTCTCTCTCTCCCTCCCTCTCTCTCTCCCTCTCCCTCTCTACTCTCTCCCTCTCTCTCTCTATCTCTCCTCTCTCTCCTCTCTCTCTCTCCCTCTCTCTCTCCCTCTCTTCTCTCCTCTCTCTCTCCTCTCCTCCTTTCTCTCCCTCTCTCTCTCCCTCTCTTCTCTCTCTTTCTCTCCTCTCTCTCTCTCCTCTCCTCTCTCTTTCTCTCTCCTCCTCTCTCTCCCTCTCTTTCTCTCCCTCTCTCTCTCCCATCTCTCTCTCTCTCTCTCATCTCCTCTCTCTCATCTCATCTCTCCATCTCTCTCTCTCTCTCTCTCTCTCTCTCTCTCTCTCTCTCTCTCTCTCTGTCTTCTTCACCCCATGTCACAGTGTCTGTCATCAGGGCTGACATTCACAGAGCTGTGCCTCTACCCCCCCGGGGGCCCACCTTTTTGTAAATTCTTTTTCTTTTTTAAATTTTTGATTATTAATTTTGATTGCTAGGTGTAAGATTAGGTTTAAAAGCTGCGCTTTGATTTTTTTTTAAGATATAGCGCTTTTTGTTCCTTTATTATATTATTATTATTATTTATTTTATTATTTTTATTAGTGGCCGCTTCGCTGCGACAGGGGCGGGGGGGGGGGGGGGGGGAAGGGGGGGGGGGAAAAAAACCCCCCAGCTGGACCTTTTTTTTTTTCCCTTTGTTTTCTTCTTTTTTTTTTTCATTTTTTTAAAAGGGGAGTGGGTTGGAGTGGGGAAGGGAAAAATTGTTTTTTTTTTTTTTTTTTTTGTTTTGTTTCGAAAGTTGGGTTTTTTATTTTTTTTTTGTTTTTTGCTTCCCTAAAGTGTGATGATCAAATTTTTTTCATTTTTTAGTTTTTGTGATCCCCAATCTGTAATGGTTTTAAATTTTTTATCTTTGTATGTTTTTGGGTTCCCTAATGCGTAAAGATTCAATTTTTTTTATCTTTTATGTTTTGTTTCCCCTTTTTTTGGTTTAATTTTTTTTTTTTTTTTGTTTTTTGAAGATTCAATCTTATTTCATTTTTATGTTTTGGTTTCCCAAAAACTGTAATAGTTTAATTTTATTATCTTTGATGTTTTCGTGATCCCCAATGCTTTTATATTTATTTTTCTTTTTTTTTTTTTTTGGTTTAATGGTTTAATTTATTTCATCTTTTTATTTTCCGTGTATCCTAATGCTGAATGATTCAATCTTATTTAATCTTTTTTATGTTTTCGTTTCCCTTTCTTAAGATTCAATTTTTTCATCTTTTATGTTTTTTGGGATCCCTTCGGGGAAAAATTTTTATCTTATTTTATTTTGTTTTTTTTTCCCTAATGTTAATTTAATTTATTTTTTTTTTTTTCTTTTATCCCTAAGCGTAATGATTCAATTTATTTTATTTTTTTGTTTTTTCCCTAAAGTGTAAATTAACCTTATTTAATTTTGTATGTTTTCGTGTTCGCTAATGCTGTAATGATTTAATCTTATTTCATCTTTTTTTGTTTTCTGTACCCCCAATGCTGTAAAAGTTTAACTTATTTCATCTTTGTATTTTTTTGTTATCCCAATGCGAATGATTCAATCTTTTTCTTTGTTGTTTCGTGATCCCTAATTAAAAGGTTTAAAAACTTTTTATCTTTGTATGTTTTTCCGGTATCCAAAAATTTAATTTTTTAATTTTTTTTTTCGTGTATCCCCAAGGTTTAAGATTCAAATTTTTTTCATTTTGTATGTTTTTTGTGTATCCCAAAAGTGGAAGATTCAATTTTTTTCCTTTTTTTTTTCGTGTTCCCTAAGGGAAAATTCAAACTTATTTTCCTTTTTATTTTTCGTGTACCCAAGCTGTAATGATTCAATTTTTTTTTTTGTTTTTTTTCGTGTATCCCCCTAATGTTAATATTTCACTTTTATTTTGTTATTTGTGAAAACAATCTATTTATTTTAATTTTAAAAAAATTTATTTTTTCCCCCTGTTTGTTTTTTTGGGGGTGTTTTTTTTGTTTTTTGGGGGCAAATTTGTTTTCGTTCTTCCTTTCTGTCCCCTTTTCGTCTTCTGCCTTCATTTCTTGCCCTTTCTCTTTTTTTTAAAAAAGTGTTTTTACAAAAAAGGGTCCTTTAGGGCGAAAAATTTTTTTTTAAAAAAGCAAAAATAAAATTGTTTCAAAATTTAAATTGTTTCAAAGTTTTTCCGGGCTCTCTCCCCCCCTTTTTCCCTTTTTCTCCTTCAACCCCCTCCCCTTTTCCCCTCCCCCCCTTCCCCCTTCCCCCTTTCCCCCCTCCCCCCCCCTTTTCCCCCCCCTCCCCCCCTCCCCTCCTCTCCCCCTTCCTCCCCCCCTCTCCCCTTTTTTTCTCCTCCCCTTCCCTCTCCCCTCTCCCTCTCCCCCCCTTTCCTTTTTTCCCCCCCCCTCTCCCCCCTCTCTCCCCCCCCCTCCTCCCCCTTCCCCCCCTCCCTCCCTCTCCTTCTCTCTCTTCCCTCTCCCCTCCCTCTCCCCCCTTCCCCCCCCTCCCTTCCCCCTCCCCCCCCCCTCCCTTTTTCTCCCTCTCCTTCCCCTCTCTCCCCTCCCCTTCCCCCTCCTCCCTTTTCTCTCTCTCTCTCCCTCCCCCCCCCCTCCCTCCCTCTTTTTCCCCCCCCTCTCCCCCCCCCTCTCCCTTTTTTCTCCCCCCCCCCCCCCCTCCTCCCCCCCTCTCCCCCCCTCTTCCCCCCCTTTCCCCCCCCTCTCCTCCCCCTTCTTCCCCTTTTCTCCCCCCCTCCTTCCCCTCCCCCTCCCTTCTTCCCCCCTTCCTCCTCCTCCCTCCCCTTTCCCCTCTCCTCTCCCCTTCTCTCCCCTTTCCCCCTCCTCCCCTTTTCCCCCTTTTTTCTCTCTCCCCTCTCCTCTTCCCCTTTTCCTCCCCCTTTCCCCTTTCCCCTTTTCTCTCCCTCTCTCCCCTCTTTCCCCCCCCTTTTTTCCCCTCCCCCCTTTTTTTCCTCCCTTCCCCTTTCTCCCCCCCTTTCCCCCTTTTCCCCTCCTCCCCCCCCTCCCCCTTTTCCCTTTTTCTCTTCCCCCCTCCTTTCCCCCCCCCCTCTCTCCCCTTTTTCTCCCCTCCCTCCCTTTCCCCCCCCCCCCCTTCCTCCCCTCCCCTTTTTCTTTCTCCCCTTCCCCCTTTTCCCCCCCCTTCCTTTTCCCCCCCCCCCTTCTCTCCCCTCTTCCCCCCTTTTTTTTTTCCCCCCTCCCTTTTTTTTCCCCCCTTTTTTCCTTTTCCCCCCCCTTCCCCCTTTCCCCCCCCCCCCTTTTTCCCCCCCCCCCTTTTTTTTTCCCCCCTCTTTTCCCCCCTCTTTTCCCCCTTTCCCCCCCCCCCTTTTTTTTTTTTTTTCCCCCCCTTTTTTTTTTTCCCCTTTTTTTCTTTTTTCCCCCTCTCCTTTCCCCCCTCCTTTCCCTTTCCCTTTTTTCCCCCCCTTCCCCCCCCCTTTTTTCCCCCTTCTTTTTTTTTCCCTTTTTTAAAAAAAAAAAAGGGGGGGGGGGTTTTTACTTTCCCCCCCTTTATTCCCCTCCCCCTTTTTTTTTTTTTTTTTTTTGGGGGGGGGGGTTTTTTTTTCCCCCCCCCCCCCCCTTTTTTCCTTTTTTTCCCCCCCCCCCCCTTCTGGGGGTTTTTTTTTTTTTGGGGGGGGGTTTTTTTTTTCCCTTTCCTCCCTTTCCCCCCTTTCCCTTTTTCCCCGTCCCCCTTTTCCCCTTTCTCCCTCCCCTCTTTTCCCCCCAAACCCCCCCCCTCCCCAATTTTTTTTTTTCCCCCCCCCCCGGGTTTTTAGAAAAAAGGAAAACCCAAAAAAAAAAAAAAAAACAAATTACCAAAAAAGATAAAAGTTCAAAAAAATTTTTTTTTTGGGGTAAAAAAATTCCCCCCCCCGGGGGTTTTTGGTCCGGTCTCCTCTCTCTCTCTCTCTCTCTCCCTCCTCTCTCTCTCTTCTCTCTCCCTCTCTCTCTGTCTCTTCTCTTATCTCCCTCTCCTCTCCTCTCTCTCCCTCTCTCTCTCTGATTTCCTCTTTTCAGCAACAGAGGCAGCGGACACTTGAAGCCGAGGAGAAGACATGGTCAGCTGCGTCACTGCACTGCAGTGTCCTCCATCTTCTGTCTGAGGACTACTCCTGCTGCTGCTGCTGCTGCTGCTGCTGCTGCTGCTGCTGTGCTGCTGCTGCTGCTGTTATCCACAAGGAAGAGTGTCTCTCAATAGCTACCGCCACCCCCACCCCTCTTGGAGACCTGCAGGAAAGAGTGGACACATTCAAAGAAGAGCGGGAGAAAAACAGACTGAACATGAATGTTGACGAAACCAAAACTGTGGCCATTAGTAGAAAACAATAATAAAAGTGCAAAAATACAAGCAGATGACAAAAGGTTGGAACAAGCCTAGCATTTGTAGCATCGTGGAAAAGTTCGTCAATGAAAAGGGCGGAAGTGATCAAGCAATCACAAAAATAGCTCAACCGAAATCCGCCTTCATAAAGATAAAGCACATACTGACATCATGACAAATATCAACTTCATCAAAGAAAATGATTATTGAAGTGTTATGTATTTCCGATTGTTCTCCATGAAGCATGGATACTTTACAAAGAAACAGAGAGATAGACAGAAGCCTTGGAGATGCAGACATTTAGAAAATGGCAAAAGTCAATTGGAAAAACAAAAGTACCAAACAAACATGCCATCATTTTACCAGAATTACAACATGGAAACCGAACGAGTCTTCACTTTGCTAAGATTACAAGATAGCAAACAGCCAAGGCTTCATTTGCCTAAGATTACAAGATAGCAAACAGCCAAGGCTTCGTATGATTAAGATTACAAGATAGCAAACGAACCAGTCTTTGTTTTACTAGGATTGCAGAACAGCTCTGCTAAACACAGCTCAAATGCCAAGATTGTCCTATTAATTTTCAGCCAGATAATGATGAGACATGACTGTCTTCCCAAATCAGTGCTGCCAAGGGGGGACTGGGGGGAGAGAAGAGAGAGGGGGAGAGGAAAACCACGAAGTCAATGGACTGTGTTAGCCTGTCCTGTAGTCTGGTAGACCGTTGGGGCACCACTGAAGATTTTGCAACCAGCTTCCACCACTCCTCGTGGTTCTCTGCTTTCACTCAATGCTACCAGTCCACTCTCAGATGTTGTCTTCCCATCGTTTTCTCTGTCTGCCTCTTCGTCTCCCTCCTTGTACTGTTCCATGTAGGACAGTCTTGACCAGTACACATGTTAGTGTGACATGCCCGTACTACTGCATTTTGCATTATTTTTTAACTGAAGTCAGGAGCCTTTCATACTACGGCTCTATGGCGTTTTCAGTTCAGGTTTTCACTTTTCGTTGGTCATGTGATCTCTGTAAGAGATACAAAGAAGTCTGCAAAAGCATCTCATCTCCATTACCTGTATTCTTCTTTCTATATTTGCTGTTATGGTCCATGTTTTACATGAATGCAAAATATGGACAAGATCAGGGGCAGTGGTCAGATGATGTAAGAGATGGAGGGGCGACAGGCTGCTGGAGGGTGTAGCGGGCCAGCATAGCTGCCTGCAGATCTGGACACCACCTCAACCCCAGCCCTGGTGCAGCACCTACCCCATCCTGTTATCAGCATCATTTCATTATTACCGTTATCCTTATCATTCTAATGTCGCTGATTGTCATTGTTTCACTTCACAACTGAAGACTACAGCAAGTATTGAGCCTCAGTTATTGGCCTTGGCCACTGGCGCAGTATTATGGAAGGGACAGAAAAAGTATTACCTTAGAGACCTGTTCCTGCTTCTGTTACTTCCCTTTAACTGCGTACACGAGAAACAACAATGCCCCCTACACACACGCGCGCGCGCGCGCGTGCACACTACCTCTCTCTCTCTCTCTCTCTCTCTCTCTCTCCTCTCCTCTCTCTCTCTCTCTCTCTCTCTCTCTCTCTCTCACACACACACACACACACACACAACACACACACACACACACACACAAGAAACTTATGTATTATTTTCTTTTAAATCATTTAAATACATACATTTACATACGCACACACACCAGGATATCCCCTCCACCCACATAATAATAATAATAATAATAATAATAATAATAATAATAATAATAATAATAATAAATAATAATAATAATAAATAGAACTTATATAGCACTATATCTTGCAAAAACAAATCAAAGCGCATGCATTCGACCTAATCTTATACAGTCATGCAATCAATGAAAAATAATCAATAGTTTAAACAAACAGATATTACAAACATGGTGGCTGCTGACAAAATCTATGAAATAAAATTTCAATAGTCAAATGTTTTTCAAAAGCACACACACACTCACACAGGTCGTATACTTTAGCAGGGTGATAGGACATGGGTTAGTGAAGGTGGGATAGTTCTGATATGAAACAGGAGGGGGGAAATCTTAGGTTTGAAATAAATATGTCTTGAGGCTGGATTAAAAACTGTCATAACTAGGTTTCTGGCGAAGAGAGAGAGGGAGCTCATTCCAGGTCGATGGACCAGAAATAGAGAAAGAGCGGCGGCCAACGGTGGATTGGTTGAATCTAAGTATTCGTAGGCACAAGGTATCTGAAGCAGAGCGGAGGGAACGTGAAGGAGTGTACAGGTCTTAAGACATTCACAGAGGTAGGAGGGTGCAGTTTTGTGGAGACATTTGTAACAGAGGGTACTGATCTTATAATATTTACTCTCTGTGGCACAGGCAGCCAGTGGAGAGATCGCAAGAGAGGGGTAATGTGCTCAGATTTTTTTCTTTCTGAGAACTAGTCGAGCTGCGGAGTTTTGTATACGTTGAAGAGAGTGGATAGATGATGCTGGCAGACCAGACAAAAGAGAATTGCAATAGTCCAGACGTGAAAGAATGAGAGAAGTGACAAGTTTGACTGTTGCATCGGTGTACAGGTACTTTCGAATTGCACCAATACGCCGTAATTGATAGTAGCACGACTGACAGGTCTGGGTGATGAATTTTTGCATAGAGAGTGTGTTGTCGATAATAACACCTAGATACTTCACAGCAGTGGATAGAGGGACTGATGTATTGCCGAGTTCTATTGAAGCTGTTGTAATGGAAGAGAGTTTGTGTTTGGTCCCTACGAGCATGGCTTCGGTTTTATCTGCATTTAGCTGTAATTTGTTCTGTGTCATCCAGTTTTGAATATCTTCAAAGCAGCGGGCCATATTTGTCAGGAGAGAAGGCAGATTTTCAAGAGTAGCACAGCTTTGAATCTGAGAGTCATCTGCGTAAAAATTATGGCTGATTTGATGACGGTTTATTATATGTGGTAGTGGGGCAGTGTAAAGAGTGAAAAGAACAGGACCTATAACTGATCCCTGTGGGACTCCGCATTCCAGTTTGGCAGGTATTGATTGAATCTTGTTTACTGCAACTGTCTGGAATCGGTCAGTAAAGTATGAATGAAACCAGATGAGGGCTGTGCCAGTAACACCGAACGTTTTTTGAAGACGGGAGAGAAGAATTGAGTGGTCTATAGTATTGAAGGCTGCTGATAAGTCACACTTCAGACATACAAGAAAAAACAACAAACAACCCAAACAGAAAATAGAGACAAAGCAAATGTAAAAGCGTATCATGTTCCAACATTGTACACTTCCTTCAACCTTCCCCTCCCATCTCCTCCTCCATTTCCCCACATGCACACATTGGAATACCTGGACGGACAAGGCACCCATTCTCACTAGCCTGAGGGCAGTGTCCACAGTGACACCCCCTCCCTCCCCTCTCCCCCTCTCCCCCTCTCCCCTGGCTTTACGCACGCACACATGTTATTTTCAATTCACACACACACACACACACACACACACACACACACACACACACAACACATCTATCTATCTATCTATCTATCTATCTGTCTATATAAATATAATATAATATAATATAATATATATATATATATATATATATATATATATATATATATATATGTCTATACATATATATATAGAGAGAGATGGATATGTCAAAGTCAAAGTCAAAGTCAAAAACACTTTAATCATCCCATGAAGGGCAATTACAATAGATATAGATATATCCATCCTTCCATCGACCGAGGCAGTCAGAGAAAATAATGAACATGGCAAAATTCACCCTCCAACTCGGTCATCAGCAACTAAAAATAAGGGAAAAAAAGAAGAAAAAAATGTGATCCAATACAAAGGGGAAACAAACAATAAAATAAATAAGAAGTATACAACAACAACAAAAACAAACCCCGAACGCACACAACTACAAACAAGAAAAGAACGAACACACACACACACACAAACTGTTGTTCTCTATATATTAATACATATGACTGTATAAACTCTCTCTCTGTGTGTGTGTGTGTGTGTGTGTGTGTGTGTGTGTGTGTGTGTGTGTGTGTGTGTGTGTGTGTGTGTGTGTGTGTGAAGTCAAAGTCAAAGTCAAACTTTTATTTTCAGATGGTACACTGAATAAGCAGTGCGTTTGCTTTTTTCATCAAGCCATCTATCTACAGAAAAACAGAGAAAAAAAGATAATATATATGAAGACTTAGAATAAAAAATCCTAAACAATAATAAACCATACAAATCAAACAAGAAAAGACAATAACATATGCATACATGGAATTAAAAACAAAACAAAAAACCCTGAACAATATTAAACCATACAATTCACATAATGCAAAAATATTGAAAATATATCCACCACAATACAAAGAAGGAAGCAACAAAGAAAAACCAAACCAAAACAAACAAAGAAGACAAAACTTTTTTTTTAAAGACACACCAACTGCTTCCCTCCCCCCCCCCCCCCCCCCCCTTCTCACACACATATACACACAAAAACCTTCAACCATACAAACAACTGAATAAAACAAACAAAAAGATAAACCAACAAGAACAACCACAATAAGCAAACAAACAAACACAAACATACGTACACAACAACAGCGACAATAACTAACATAAGACAAGAATAACAGCCAAAACAAATGAAGAACAATATGGAACTAACAAAAGACGATAAAAAGAGTCCAAAATACCCCCTCCCCAAGAAAACCACCCTAAAACCCCAAACAAATAAACAAACAAAAGCAAAATAAACCAAAACTCCACCCCCACCACCGCCAGCAATAACAACAACAACAACAACCAAATGGATATAAACTGAGGAAACTGAGGTATAGTTTCCTTTTAAATCATTTAAACACTTACATACAGTACATACCCTCACTCATATCCCCTTCACTACATATACTCATATAATTATTAGGTGTTACCATTGACAAAAATATGACTTGGACTGATCACATAATGTCACTAGGTAAACGCCTAGCTCACAGGCTACTTCAATTATCAAAAATAAAACACTTTCTAAATATCGTTCTTGAAAACTATTTTTCTGCGGTCACATTCTACCAATCATTGACTATGCGTCAACTATTTGGGATACCTGCAGTGGAACGAACTTGAAATTCATTCATCGTTTATATAAAAAAGCAGTAAAACTTGTATTGTTAAAAACAAGCACCCTGACAATTGAGGATTATAAGCAAATAAATGTCCTGACATTTCGAAACCGACTTTTATTCAATAAAGCTGTGTTTATGCAAAAAGTTGTTAATCAAAATGTACCTCCGAAGATTACCAAAGCTTTCAAAGTTAACCAACATAGACACAACCATTTGCTAACATTTCCAAGACCCAGGCATAACCTATATTAATCGAGCCTCTTGTATTCAGGCAGTGACCTGTGGAATAAACTCCAAAAATTTGAAATGTATTAAAAGCAAAAATCATTATAAAATACATCTAAAAAGATATTTCATGAATAAAAGTTCAGAACACAACTTGTAAACTTAAGAGAGTGATTAAAGTGTCACTGACGTTATTCTTGTCATTAAAATCAGATATGACCCAAGTTTTCATATTCGTATAGAGTACATGTGTAAGCATTGATCTACATATGGGATGATATGATATCGACCCCAACACGCTTTCAATCTGGTCTGTGTGTATGGGTGAGTGCGTGTGTGTTGTGTAATTGGGTTGGTTTTTGATTTTTACTTTCTTGTTGTTTGCGGCTTTTTATGTTTTTGTATTACACAAAAATATGCTGATTTATTTTATTTTGTCGCTGTTTATTTTCTTTTTAATTGTATTAGATGACCTAAATTGTTATTGCTGATGTTAATATTACTGGGAGGGTTTATAATTATTGCCTGAGTTTATTCTTTGATGGAAGGATTAACGTTGTTCTGCCTGAAATAAAAAAGCACATGTACATGCGTGTATATGACCAGGGGAGAGGGAGGGAATGGATGTCTTTGTTATACTTTTTGCTCTGAATCCAGTGTCTGCTTGGTTATTTTTTGCTTTCCTCATTATGCATGTAAGTATGAGTGTATGTTTGTGTATGTGTATGTATGTGTGTATATGTGTGTGTGCATGGTAGTATGTGTGTATGTGCATGTGAATATAGTTACATGCGTATGTAGTAATGTGTGTGTGTGTGTGTGTGTGTGTGTGTGTGTGTGTGTGTGGTGTGTGTGTGTGTGTGTGTGTGTGTGTGTGTGTGTGTGTGTGTGTGGGGAGAGAGAGAGAGAATGAGAGAGAAGAGAGAGAGAGAACCGAACTCGGAACTTGTTTAATGTACATCGGCCACTGGGCCACAATACACAAGTGGAGGGAAAAAAGAAAAATTTTCATCACACAAGTTATGTTTCCATACGTAGCCAAAAATGTGTCATCAAATGTGCATCAAAACAAACTCATCTCACTCATTCACTTCCATTTGACTGTGACAGTGTAGTAAAACATGTAAGAAAACAGCAATGACTGACATTGTTATACAAAACAATTGACATTGTGTGATACAAAACAATTTGAAGCAGACCATCAATCTTCAATAAGCATGATTTTTAAATACATTACTTCCATTGATTGAATCCAAATATATTTGCAGACTGTTCACGTTGAAGATAATTTTTACAATTCTTACTATTTCAAAAGGATACCTATTGTTATCGTCATAAGCTTTACAATAATAAAATAAGCAGCCCGCATGTCCTCCTGATAAGTTACAGATACGTACATTGATTATATTTAAATATTGTTAACTGTCTTCAGCTGCGCCTCTATTTCTAATTTTATACCTGTCGTTTATTGGGGGCAATAAACAAAATTAGAGCAAACTGGTTGGTGAAGAGAGGAAAAAAAGTAGTTTTGATGGTAGATAACCACCGCTTAAGCCTCTACCATGCTTTCATTTAAAAACAACAACAAACAACAACAACAACAAAACAACAACAACAAAACAAAACCCAACAACAAACAAACCCACAACAGAACAAAAACAAAATGAAAACCAAAAAGCTATGTATAAATACATCCCATTTTTACTCACCTCCCTCAGCTCTAGGACGAAGCTGAGTGCTGTTAATTGCATGACATTTAAACTGAATCTTGCTTCCTAGCAGAAATCTGTCGAGCATTGTCTTCTTCGCATAGCATAAAAGATGTACTTTGATACCTGCAAAGAAAAACGTGTGTTATTAGCATGAAGAACAGCACACAACGATAGATGAAGAATATTATGAATAAACTTTACTCTGAGATCTGCATACATAGGACAAATATAAATCAAATGGTATTCATCTTCCTTTAGGTTCTTACAAAAAGGACACATTTTGTCTTGCAAGCTGTGACTGTATCTGTGACGATTGTTGTTTAACGGTAGGACATTTAATCTGGCTTGTGACAAGGCAACTTTAAAGCAATATACATCAATGCTACTAATATAAAATTCTTTTTCAAATACAATTTTAAATGACCTGTAAATGGAGTATCTATCATGTTCACCAATAACACTTTGCCATTCCTGAATAAACAAATCTATTAGTCTTTGTTTGAAAATCTGCATAAATTTTCCAACATCTCCAACACCCTGCTGTAACCATACAATATTAAAACCACACTCGCATAATAATACTCTTATGTTTGTAACCCAGCATCTTTTTGCATTATTATCAACTCTTAATTGCATTTCATATGCTTGACGAGGTAATCTGCGGTGGTCCATCTGAAGTATTTTAAACCAGTATCGTAAAGCATAAACACATGAATTAACGTAAAGAGGATATCTTCCAAGTTCCCCGTAAACCATTTTGTTAGGAGTTTTGACTGGGAGCCCTAAAAAGCGTTTACATGCCATTAAATGAATTTTTTCTAAACAATCCAAGCGACTTAATCCCCAAACTTTTGAAGAATACAGTAAAATAGGCTGTATTTTTATATCAAATACTTTAAAGAATATTGATGGGTTATATCCTTGTTTTTCAAAAATGCCTTTATCAAACTAACTAAAGTTTTTTTTTACCTTTCATAATTTGATTTTCAATACCAACTTTGTTACTAAGTTTTGTAGAAAAATTGAATCCCAAATAACAATATTTATTCACTACTTCTAGTCTATCATTTTCAAAAACCATTCTTCATCCCTGCCAAGAAATCCGCCCTTTCTAAAAACCATAATTTTAGTTTTATCTTTGTTGACTTTTAATTTCATACTTGAACAACATGCCATAAGAACATTCAACTGGTTTTGAAGACCAACAGAAGTAGATGATAACAAGACAACGTCATCTGCAAAAAGTAAGATGAACAATTCCATAATACCTGGTATCTGCTGAATGCCATGTTTACCTTTCACAGACATATCATTTGCAAGCTGGTTAATAAACATTTGAAATAAGGTTGGACTCAAGACACATCCCTGGCGCACCCCTCCTGGACATTCAAAAAGCTCTGTATATTCAAAGTTTGATCTAACACATGATACTAAGGCCTTATACATTGCATTTAGAGAACAGAAGAATCTTCCTTTGATACCCTGGTTTCTGATACACTGTAATAATTTATCATGTCTTACAGAATCAAATGTTTTTTTTTAAAATCAACAAAAGCAACATACAACTTCTTACCTCTCTGGGAAAAGCGCTTCTGCACAACAGAGTATAAACAAAAAATGTGGTCAATAGTAGAGTAATGTTTACGGAATCCTGCTTGATTCTCAGATATTAAGCTGTTTTCTTTCCAGCCAAGAGTAAAGTCGTTTATTTAATATTGTACTGTACATTTTGAGATTGTACTTAATAGAGGAGACACCTCTTAGTTGTCTACAACATCTGGGTCACCTTTTTTGTGAATTGGGATGACAATAGCCTTTTCCCATTCCTTTGGATATATGCCTTTGGTAAACACTTTATTAAACAATTTATGCAAGAAAGGGATAGTACTTATGCTACCTGTCTTGAGCATTTCTGCAAGCACCCCATCCATTCCACATGCTTTACCACATTTCAATCTATTTACTGCATTTGCAGCATTCAGCGCATCTTGGTCTTCCTCCGAAAGATCAATGCACTCTTGGTTTTCCTCATTGTAATCATTTGTATCTGTAGAAAATACATTTTTGAAATGATCATACCATTCATTCAGCGATATATTGTTTTTGTACTTTGCCCCTTTTTTCCCACATCCCATTTCAGTTAGCTGCTTCCAGAACGTACTGGAATCTTTAATATTTGCAGCAAGCATTTCAACTTTTTTCCTTCTAAAACTTCTTTTTTTCGTCTTCAGTAGGCACTTGTATTCTTTTCTTGCATTTACGTATTCAGTTCTATCTTCCTCCAATCTGTACTTTCTGAAACCCCTCAAAAGTTGTCTACTTTTTTGTTTGGCTTGCTGACATTCATTGTCAAACCATTCAGCCCTATGATTTTGTGCATTAGGATAAACTTTTCTTGCCATACAACCGCTAGCTGCTAATAAACACTTTACAAACATATCCAGTGCACTGTCTACATCGTCTTTTAAAATACTAGCAGCTAACTGAATCTTACTTTGCAGGTTTGCATCATTTAGATTATCTACGTAAACCTGTTCCTTTCCTTTATCCCATATATGTTTTTTAATATAGAATTTTCCCTTTTTATTTTGATTGAATTCAGTGCTGAATGTAGAAGACCATGTCAATACAACTGGTAGATGATCAGATTCAGATGAATCTTCCACATCTAAGGACATACCACGAGACATCATATACAAACCGTGTGACATGACAAAATAGTCCACAGTACTGCATCCCGTGTTACATATGTAGGTTAACTGCCATCAAAATCACATTCACACAAACCATTTAAAATAACAAGATCAAAAGAGTTACATATTTCCAAAAATTGATCTCCAAACATGTTATTGTTTACATCATGTGATTTTCTGTATAAGGGGGACTGATCATCTATTTCATCATCTGAATCATCATTTAAGTTATAACAAGCATTATTTCTGGATCCAGTTCTTGCATTAAGATCTCCACATAATAACACATGAAAATCATATAATTCATACAACTCTAACAGCGTATGCTCTAATGTTTCCAAACCATATCCGTTTTCATTATTTTTCCAAAAAGTGGAGTCATGTGGTGGTATGTAGGTACAAATCCAAAATATATCCATATCAGTTCTAAAAAGTTGTTATCAATACTCAGAATTATCATATTATCTCTATCGAAATCAACCTTAGTTACAAACTGTGCAAATGCCTTCTTTATCAATACAATGACTCCCCCTGAATATCTGCCCTATTAAGAAATTTTCTTGCAACAGAGCTGAAAATAACATAATCACTAAAGAGATTGGACTCAAAGATTGGTGCCAACAAAAGTTTCAGTTAAACAAATAAAATCATGTGATTTTATGTTATTTTACAAAATCTGCAATTTCTAACTTAGGAAGCAATCCATTTACATTAAAGTTGAGGAATTTGATATCAGCTCTTTGAACACTATTTGCCAGAGCATTATTTACAGAAGTCTTGCTCATCTTACATCTGATATCATTTTTTCTCTCCTTTATTTTACTACTATTTACATTGGCCCGGCCGATTTCCTATTGTGGAATGAGAACCCGTTCATGTGCGAGTTCTTGTGCGTCCTCTATTCTGAGCTCCCTGTTTCCGCTCGCTAGACTGCACACGACTAAAGCTGTCCAGAATGCTGCTCTGACTAGCATCCCTAGCCCTGGCAGTCTTTCTCTGTCGGCTCTGCTTTGGGAGCCCTCCCTGGATTGCCTGTGTTCTCCATGGGTACCGTCCAAAGTGGAGTATCTCTCACCCCAGTGGAGACTGTATCTGCATGTTGGGCTGTATCATCGCCATGCTTGTTTGAATCTGTGGCACCTGTGGCCTGCTGGACTGTGAGTTTATCCCTTGCTGGTGTCACAGCAGTTTCCCCTCGTTTCTCCCTGGTGCCTCCAGTGGCCCCCTTCCCTTTCCCTAGTGTGCCCTTTGCTCGCCCTCCATAACCCTTTTGTTTATGCTTTGTCCCCCCTTCTCTGCCCTGTACCTTCCTTTGCTTACACTCTGCTGTTGTCACCGTGTTACTAGTGCCTCCTGTTTCTTCCGTGACTTCTGCACTGAGCAAGTTCTCAGTTTCAGAGATTTTATTGCCCGTTTTCTCTTGCACTAAATCATTGTTATCTACATCCTGTAGGTCTCCAACATCAATGTTAGAGACAGGAGGTTTGTCGTCCAAAGTCTTTTCCCTTGTCTGTACAGTCACTATTGTCCAGTTCACTGTCATCTCCATTGTAGCCTTCAGTCTGTGTGTTGTCACTCTCTACTCTGTCTACCATGCCATTCGTGTTTTGCTTACCTGAGGCCTCTTTGTTCTTATGTGCCTTCCTGTGTACTGACCGTCTTTCCACAAGCAGTGTGTCCTGGACTCTGGATCCTCTGTCAGAGTCTGCCTCTGGTGAGCAGTTCAGTTGGGACACCTGGCTGTATGTGAGATGTCCTGGTACAACAGGTCTAGCATGATAACCATGCCTTTCCTGTGCAGAGCTTGAACTGCCTCCTGTTGGGTGGCGATATTCGTGATGTGCGTCTCTGCTTGTGCTCCATCTTTTATCTGTCACGTGTGAATCATCACAGTCATGAGGTCTCTCTGGCACATCATCAGTCATACTTCTCTCATAGAACAGTCTCTTGCCTTGGTCTGTAGAGTGGAAGAAGGCTTGCGGCCTTCGGTATCCTCTGGTGTGCCTGTATGAGTGAGGCTGTCTGTTGTATTGTACCTCTGCCTTAAGCTGCCTTCTGTCCACTTCTGCACCGCTTCCTGTATGCACCTGATTGCACTGATGATCCCACTGACGATCCCACTGACGATCCCCCTGGTGGTCCCGCTGACGATCCCCCTGGTGGTCCCGCTGACGATCCTCTGGACGTACCCGCTGACGATCCTCTTGACGTACCCGCTGACGATCCTCTTGACGTACCCGCTGACGAAGTCGGGGCCATTCTTCTTCCTGCAGAACATGGCTGGCACCCCGTGGCTCCTGCTGCTGATAGTGATGGTTGTAGCGTGACTGTGCTGGTCCTTTCTCCCTGACGTGGAGTCGCCCGTTTACAAAATAGGCCACTTTGCCCTGGTCTCTATGGAAATTCATCATTTCTCTCTGACGGGTGGTGAGATCTGAAGTCACTCTGATGTGATTTCTTCGCAGAGCCTCGCGGTGTGTGTGTGAGAGAGAGAGAGAGAGAGAGAGAGAGAGGGGGGGGGGGGATAGCTGTATGCTACATGCCACCTGGAGTGTGTCAAATTTATCACGTGTTAACGGTGCAAAGTTTCAAAAGCCATGAAAAAAGACAGAGAAGAAGAGGCATTCTGACCTAGTTTGCATCTCGCTTATCACAATAAACCTTTGTCATTGTCATTATCTCTGTCTCTGTCTCTGTCTGTCTGTCTGTCTGTCTGTCTGTCTGTCTGTCTGTCTGTCTGTCTGTCTCTCTCTCTCTCTCTCTCTCTCTCTCTCTCTCTCTCTCTCTCTCTCTCTCTCTCTCTCTCTCTCTCTCTCTCTTTCATATCTGTCCTGTGTATACAACTATTTCTATTCCACTTGTTTATGCATGTTTACATTTTACCTAATTCTTTAGATATTTCAATATTATTTGTGACTGTTTGGTTGATTGATTTACCTTTTGGACTGAGGGCTGGATGAAAAAAGCCACCATTGTGCTTATTCTTTTCCCTCAATAAAAATGTTCATTCAATAAAAATGTTCATTTATTCATTCATTCATTCTCTTCTCCTATCTACTGAAAACACTATATCCCGAAATTAATGTCTGATGCAACACTGGCTGCATTGTTACCTTTAAAAAAAAATTTTTTATCCTTTTTATCCAGTGCTCCTCCTTACACCAATATGACACTTACTGCCGAAGACATGAGAGCTTTGCTCTCACATGGGTTTTACAATATACCATACGAACTTAAACAACACATTTCTACCCTAGGAATCAACCGCCACAAAACTAGACGAGGTACCCGTGCCGGCAGACATCGTCGCCTGCGGCCCCCTACATCCATCTCCATCCTCATTTCTGACGTCACTACCGCTACGACCATAACCAAGGACAACACTTCTTCGCTTCCCTCTGATCCACCTGCTTCGCTCTGTGTTTATGACTTTGATAAAACGTGTTCTGATAATGTGTATCATGGTGTACATGCAACTGTAAACCCCCGAACTTCCCGAGTTCTTTCACCAGATTCTACACCTGAATCTCAATCCAAACTTTTGTCTGCTCTTCCACTCTCCACATCTTTACTATCGCCTTCATCCTCTTCCACTGACAGTTATCCTAATTCACCACAGTTATCATCAACCTCTCTGCCTCCTTGTAACATCCTTCACATGTGCTTGTTCAACGTGCAATCTGTCTGCCCAGAGGGTAAAGCTGATCTCATTTCTGATTTCATCTCTGAAAAGAACATTGATCTAACATTTCTTACAGAAACCTGGTTAAAACCACACGGTCATGAACCGAAAATAAAACAATTGACACCACCTGGTTATAAAACTCTTTCTCTTCCCCGACCCTCCGTGGAGGTGGCATTGCCGTCGTTTATAAAGATACACTCGAACCTGCTCCTTCTTTCTGTCACTCCCTTCCTTTCTCACCTGAATCTTTCGAAGTCTGTGAACTCAACTTCAACACACCTGGCCACTCTATTACTTTCTGCTGTCTTTACCGTCCACCTCCAAGCCGTGAGAATAATCTGACATCTTCCATTTCCATCAAGAGTTTCAGTCACTCCTGGATCACTACAGCCTCTCTCCCAGAAAGCTCATCATTCTCGGTGACTTTAACTTCCATTTTGATAACCAGTCTTCTTCTGATGTCAAACGTCTGTCTCTTTCTTTGTCGAACCACTCTCTTTCTCAGCTGGTAAACGAATCAACACACAGATCAGGACATATTTTAGACTGGCTTATTACTGATGTTTCCCAAGATCTGATCACATCTGTATCTACCACCGATGAACTACTTTCTGATCATTCCGCTGTTCTTTTCTCTCTAAATATTGCAAAGCCTATCAGAAAGAAAAAGTATGTCACCCGTCGCAACCTTAAGGCCATAGATATTCAAACTTTCTCTTCACAAGCTGCTGAACGCCTATCACAAACCTCTGACAACAATAACCCCTCTAAACACTACAATGATGTTCTCAGCCAACTGCTTGATGAGCATGCACCTCCCACTTACCGTCTCCTTCCTGATAGGCCATGTGCGCCATGGTACACCCATGACATCCTGGTTGCAAAGCGCAAACGCAGGCAACAAGAGCGGCAGTGGCGAAAATCAAAAACGGAAATTAATAAGCAGCTCTTTCGAAAACAAGTAAACAAAGTCAAATCTTTAATTCTGTCAGAAAAAACAAAGTATTACTCTTCTCAAGTTCTTGATGCCACGTCTAAGAAATCTCTCTTTTCCCTCACATCTACTCTTCTTGGATCTGTGAAGGCAAGCCCTCTGCCTTCCATCCACAACCACTCTGAACTTCCATTTATATTTTCAGCATTCTTTTCTGAAAAAAGTCTATAACATTCGCTCCAAACTGGATCAGACTCCTTTCCAGCCTGCACTTCCTGATCCCCAATTCTCTGGCACTCCTCTCCTTTTCTTTCATCCGACAAGTGAGAAAGAAATCATGACAATTCTGAAAGAAATGACTATAAAATCATGTGATCTTGATCCCATACCTGCTTCTCTTTTCACACAGTGCCTACCACAACTCATACCCGCTATCACGAAAATAGTAAACTCATCTCTTGTTTCAGGAAATGTTCCATCAGCTCTCAAAACTGCTATAGTCACACCTCTACTCAAAAAGCATGACCTTGACCCTAACATTCTGAAGAATTATAGACCTGTTTCCAATCTACCTTTTATTTCTAAAGTCCTTGAAAAAGTAGTTCTCAAACAGCTCAACAACCACCTTCTCTCCAACAGTCTTCTTCCTGAGTTTCAGTCTGCCTATCGCGTCAACCACAGCACTGAAACCACCCTAGTACACACTTTAAACACGCTTCTACTCGCTTCTGACTCAGGGAAAATCTCCCTTCTCACTCTACTCGACTTATCAGCAGCCTTCGATACTATAGACCACTCAATTCTTCTCTCCCGTCTTCAAAAAACGTTCGGTGTTACTGGCATAGCCCTCACCTGGTTTAATTCATACCTTACTGACCGATTCCAGACAGTTGCAGTAAACAAGATTCAATCAATACCTGCCAAACTGGAATCGGAGTCCCACAGGGATCAGTTTCTAGGCCCTGTTCTTTTCACTCTTTACACTGCCCCACTGTCACATATAATAAACCGTCATCAAATCAACCATCATTTTTACGCAGATGACTCTCAGATTCAAAGCAGTGTTACTCCTGAAAATCTGCCTTCTCTCCTGACAAATATGTCCCGCTGCTTTGAAGATATTCAAAACTGGATGACACAGAACAAATTACAGCTAAATGCAGATAAAACGGAAGCCATGCTCGTAGGGACCAAACACAAACTCTCTTCCATTACAACAGCTTCAATAGAACTTGGCAATACATCAGTCCCTCTATCCACTGCTGTGAAGTATCTAGGTGTTGTTATCGACAACACACTCTCTATGCAAAAATTCATCACCCAGACCTGTCAGTCGTGCTACTATCAATTACGGCGTATTAGTGCAATTCGAAAGTACCTGTCCACTGATGCAACAGCCAAACTTGTCACTTCTCTCATTCTTTCACGTCTGGACTATTGCAATTCTCTTTTGTCTGGTCTGCCAATATCATCTATCCACTCCCTTCAACGTATACAAAACTCCGCAGCTCAACTAGTTCTCAGAAAGAAAAAATCCGAGCACATTACCCCTCTCTTGCGATCTCTCCACTGGCTGCCTGTGCCACAGAGAGTAAATTTTATAAGATCAGTACCCTCTGTTACAAATGTCTCCACCAAACAGCACCCTCCTACCTCTGTGAATGTCTTAACCTGTACACTCCTTCCCGTTCCCTCGGCTCTACTGCAGATACCTTGTACCTATGAATACCTAGATTCAACCAATCCACTGTTGGCCGCCGCTCTTTCTCTATTTTTTTCTGGTCCATCGACCTGGAATGAGCTCCCTCTCTCTCTTCGCCAGAAACCTAGTTATGACACTTTTAAATCCAGCCTCAAGACATATTTATTTCAAACCTAAGATTTCCCCCCTCCTGCTTCATATCAAAGCTATCCCACCTTCACTAACCCATGTCCTATCACCCTGCTAAAGTATAGGACCTAAGTGAGTGTGTGTGTGTGCTTTTGTAAAACATTTGACTATTGAAATTTTATTTCATAGATTTTGTCTGCAGCGCACTATGTTTGTAAATATCTGTTTGTTTAAACTATTGATCATTTATCATTGATTGCATGACTGTGTAAGATTAGGTTGAATGCATGGCTTTGATTTGTCTTTTCAAGATATAGCACTATATAAGTTCCATGTATTATTATTATTATTATTATTATTATTATTATTATTATTATTATTATTATTATAATGGAATAAGCACTTATGTGCTTTTTTTTACATCCAGTCCCCGTGTGTATGTGGTTTTGTAACTTCTGTCATCTGTTCCCACCGGCACACAAAGGCCTACTCTTACGAAAAGCGGAACATTTTTTTTTGAATATATTGAGGATAATGGAATAAGCACTCATGTGCTTTTTTACATCCAGTCCCCGTATGTATGCGGTTTTGTCAATTTTGTCATCTGTTTCCACGGGCACACAATGGCCTACTCTTCCGAAAAGCGGAACAGGATTTAACGTGTGCGCAAGATGTTCTGCATGTGTTCGAACTCGGGGCCTCGGTTTATAGTCTCATCCGAAGGACTTTTGGGGAGTGTGGAGTCTGCACTGATTTAACCCCCAGGGGAAAATATCCCCTTGAACGGGAATCGAACCCGGTCGTCAGATTGCGAGCGCAATGTTCTAACCACTAGGCTATCCTGTCTCCCACAATACCAATATATAATAATAATAATAATAATAATAATAATAATAATAATAATAATAATAATAATAATGATGATGATGATGATGATGATGATGATGATTGAACAAATTATCACGTTTCCTGCGAAATAAAAATCAAAGGGAGGGTAGAAGTTATTACCGCTAAAGTGTCCTCTTACGGAGTTACTTTTCGTTACAAAACAAGCGCATGCGCCGAGGCCTTTGTCAAATCGAGGTCACATCACCTGTGTAAGCAACTCGCGCAGTGAACAACAAATGAAAGGGTCTTGCCGCAGATTGTTGATTTAAATTGATTAATCTCTCGTTCTCAGAGGCTGGACGTTTGAGGAACACGATCAAACAATAGGACCCACACAGGTTAGTCGTTATATCACTTTTTATTCGACCATGTTGGAAAAATCGATCGTGCTTTGAGAAAATAGAGCGGGCATTTCAGATAGTGGGATTTGTCAATGAAAGTTTGGTTTGAAGTAGGCTAGCTCTAGGCCTAGGCCTGCCTAAGCTTGGCAAGGCTTATTGTATGGTTTGGCCAGGTTTCTTTCAGTCAAACTCACTGACAAGATTGGGGCCTATCATTTAACGTCTTATTGGTCCTTAAGTCGGATAGCTGCTGGCTGCTGGCGGGTTCATTGTCTTTGGACGAGACTATAAACATAAGCAGAACATCTTGTGACCAGTTAAATCCTGTTCGCTTTTCGTAAGAGTAGCACATTGTGTGCCGGTGGGAACAGATGACAGAATTTACAAAAGCGCTTACACATGGGGACTGCATGTAAAAATGCACATAAGCGATTATTTCATTATCCTTAATATAATAAAATAAAAATTGTCTCATTTGCTTGGGAACTGAAGGAGCACAAAGTGTGATCAAGTAGGCCTTGCCTAGTGTATTGAGTAGGCCAAACTGAACAGCCCTCCTGTAGACTAGGCTATCTGAATTGTGAATAGTCAGTAGCCTAGTGGTGCTTGCATGAAACACAGAGGTATGTGGTGTGAACTGGTGTCTTTATTATAAATGTGATAGCCCTAGGTTCAACCTGCCTGATTTATTGTTTTACTAAAATTACTGTTTGAGGGCAGTATGTAGGCTATTCCACATTGTGAACATAGAGGAATGGGTACAACAAATGTGTATATTTTATTTAGGTGGGATATATATGGGTTTGGAAACTGATAGGCCTACTGTGATCTATAAGGTCTATTTTGTTTACAAGCTCATGTGAAGAGTCAGACTCAAAGGGCATCATTTGTAAAACCTTAAGTCCATTAATTACTGTTTTATGGGTTGTTTATTATTATTATTATTATTATTATTATGGGCTGTTGCGAAGGAAATAGTTCAGTATGGCCATGGCTGTGAAAAAATGTTTTAAAACCTTTTTTTATGTCTAGTAATGTTGTACAGGCCTAAAAATTTTTTTATAGATTTAAATATGAGAAACCATTTTTACAGACGTGTTCTACAACCTAATTATTTAAATTCACACAGCCCTGAAAATCTTAATCTTTATATCCGCTTTTTTTTTACAAGCAATTTTGTATACGAGAAAAACTTATGATTTTGGCCCCTTTTACTAGTTTTAGTTTTAGACCCATCTACCCTTTAAAAGCCTGAATCATTTAATATTAAATCATGTTTGTTTTTTCTATTTATATTTTTCATAACAAGGGATAAAACTGTGTAGTTTTTTTGTTTGTTTGTACAATAAACACTGGTACTGACTAGGAAAATCTGTCACCCACAACCTGTTAGAATTATGTTGTGTTTGAACTCTGCAATAACAAATTTGTAATCAAGGACATTTCAAATAACTTAATTCTTGTAAATTGTAAATTGCATACATTGATCAATACAACTTACAAGGACTAATTAATTATACACCTCTTTCAGTCAAGGCAGATTTCTCTGCTTGGTGCATGAAATTTGGGCTGCTCTATCTGAGGAGGATGCTTTGTAACACAAGCATACATACATACAGTATTACATGTCCACTTTTTCTTAATTTGCTTTTTTAAAATTGTATTTCCCTCTTGAGCAGCATTAGTACTTGCTTAGAGCTATGAGTATGACTATGACTGTAGTGATTGAAGGTGGATTTTGCAACACAATTTTGCCAGGTATTTTTCTAGACACTATCTCAGTATCTGACTATGTATGTTTTTTTTATGTGGGCTAAATGTGTTGTGGCACATGATATGGAATGTTGGTTCATTGCCCTGTCCCAAAGACTAGCTTGGTTGAAGTCAGCAACAACAACAACAACTTCTCAAGGTTGAATAGATTGGGGCAAAGTTTACATGTGTATTTGTTCTAGATAACAAGGATTAAACCACATCTTCTCACTGTTTACTCGAAAGGTTTCTTTCTTCCCATGCCACACAAAGTTTTTTTTCCCATGCCACTCTCCTCCTCCCTCCCTCCCTCTCTCTCCTCCTCTCTCTCTCTCCTCTCTCCTCTCCTCTCTCTCTCTCTCCTCTCTCTCTCTCTCTCTCTCTAACTGTGAGTCTCTCTCTTTAGTCTTTCTCTCCTCTGCTTTCGTCAACCTTTTCCTGTCTCTTGAATGAGTTTATTAATTTGCACATTAACTTTTTTTCTTGCCCTTGAGGGCAGCATTTTTTTTTTTTAAAGGAAGAAAGAAAAAAGTATCTTTTATTTAATTATTGGATTCAAATTGTTTGTTCTTTGTCATGCACCATACACACACTCACACACTCACAGACACACACACACACACAGAATACCAAAAAAATCACACAGAGTACAAAAAAAATCACACACACACAGTACACACACACTTCAGATAGGACTATAAATCGAGGTCCCGCGTGCGAACGCACACAGTACATCTTGCGCACACGTTATAAAACCCGTTCCACTTTTTTGAGGAATAGGCCATTGTGTGCCTGTGGGAATGGATAACAAAATTTACAAAACTGCATACACACTTGGACTGGATGTAAAAAAAGCACATGCTTGCTTATTCCATTATCCTCAAAATTAAAGAATTTATGAAAAGTTCTATAAATGAGAGAGAGAGGAAAACAAAACAATAATGATGAATAAGTAATTATACAAAATTGTAAACTTACCGTCTTATGTCAGTACATATTGATTAATGCATTTTACAGTAATACGGTAGCCTGAGTAGGAGTTTTGGATTGTTATGACAGCAGCTCATTGTGTTGGCTGTTGACGTGTTGTGTACTGTCTTCTTGAAGTTCTTCCTGAGAATTCTTTTTTTAACAACACTAACATAATTTATCTATCATCAGTTGAATATCATAATTCATATGGCATAGGCTTTGACTTGAGTTACTCATTTGGTGGGGCACAGTTCCAAGAAATTGCCCAATGGATGGACCATCAGACTTCCGATCTAGTACTTGTACTGTGTAGTCCTGCTTTTGAAATGTTATTTATGTGCAGACCTGTGTGTATGTGTACAAGCATACATGAATGGTATTAGGCAGTGTCATAACTGACAGTGACAGTGACGCACTTTTGCCCTGTCCCCTATGCACCAAGTTGTCTATTTATTAGTGAGCAATATGTCACTATCATGGTGACAGACAAGCATTATGAACATTTGTAAACTTATACCAGTACTGCCCAAAGGCAGTTTGCCTAGTGGAAGTAAAACTTGGCTCAGTTGGGAGTTAGCCAAGGGAGTGTGGGCGACAAAGGAGGAGAAAGTGGCCATTCAGCCTGGTGAGCCCCACTTACTGCTCCAGCCCACTAGGTCAGCCCTTACACCTTAGGCATTTGTGAAAATGGTGGTGGGGTTTTCAGGCAGAATTGATGGCTTGGGTGTTGATACAGCCGATCAACAGGCATTCAAGAAATGAGTGTGTTGATCTGACTATGCTCATTCACTTTTCATGTAGGACTAGATGCAGGTCTTCTGCAAAGGGGGTGATTTGAAATTGAAATGAAAAGTTGTTTCATTCAAAGTTTTCAAATGAAGTTAAGTATGCCCATTGTGCCTGAAACAGTGAAAGCAGTGAATGAATGAATGACTACAGATTGAGAAAGACGATGAGTTTGTTTTCAATCAGACTAAAGATCAAAAATGCTTTAAAGGAATGAAAAGAAAGTACTTGGTGTATGTTGAATAATATATAAATATGTGACTGTTTCTACAATTCTTGTCTAATTCTTTCATTGAACTTGAAATTGAATGTAAACCTGCTCTTGTTTCCTACCACTAGTATAATTTTGGTCTTCTCTGAGTCTGTACTCTGTCTGTCTCAAAGTCTGTCTGTCTCTTCTCTCTCCCTCCCCCCCC